>JAZGTK010000210.1:9941-29926 GCA_036877625.1 Ambastaia sidthimunki
ACTCCCTCTCTCTCACTTCCTCTCTCTCACTTCCTCTCTCTCACTAACTCTCTTACTCCCTCTCTTACTCCCTCTCTTACTCACTCACTCCCTCACTCGCTCCCTCTCTCACTTTCTCATTCAACCCACTTCATTTACTAATAGTGACAGAATAATTAGGAAATAAAGTGTGGCTTTGGAGATTTATTGACATGTATATACACACAATACAAACACCGGCCGGGGGGTTGGGTGTGTCTGCTTTACTAAATTATCTTATGTCAGGGATTAGAAGGGGACAGATTACAGAGGGTACGAGCAATACATATTTTTATTTACATGCATTTTTACTTACATGCATTTTTACTTCACATGTGAAATGCTTAATGAAATACATTGTGTGTGTGTGTGTTGTATATTACCTCTGGTATCTGAATGGCATAGGGCTGGTTGTGAAATACTGGAGCGTTATCATTTACATCTCCAATCTGTACGTTTACTGTATCCTTGACAACCTAAAAAAAATAAACACAATCAGAGAGGCAAGACTGTAAATTAGTGTAAAGGAATTGCAGAATGTGCTTATGTTTCCATACAGCAGCTCATTTTGACCACAACATTGTCTAAATAAATCAGTTAATTAGTTAGAAATAATTAGAAATTAGTAATCTAAACACACAAAACCTGACAAAACATGTCCAAGTAAAAATAATTTATAAATCAAGCAAATAATGGTTTGTTTGAACGTTTTTGAAAAGGAAAAGCTTTGAATGTTAGCTTGAATTGTTCTCAACCCAAAACATAAACTTATTATACTGTATGTTCTTATTCAGATAAGATAAATGTACGTAACGTAACATCCAACTCACCCCCTGACTGTCACTCACAAAGAACTCCACCTGCATCTCTGACTTGGTCTGGAAAGGAAAATAAAAGCAACATCACAGTTTCAGCTGCACACACATTCATTTCTGCCATCCGTCGCTCGTCATTTTTCTTACCTCTCTGTCAAGAGGTTGTCTCAGCCACACGACCCCTGTTGTCTCCTGCACGGCGAAGTAGCGCGTGGCCTCTTCCCCCAACACACCGAAAATCAGAGGCTCACCATCTGGATCGACCGCCTGCAGCTGCGTAATGGATGTACCTAAACACACACACACAAACACACAACACACAGTGACGGGTTACACAACACTACACTGAATAAAAGAAACTACAGGTGAAGAAATCAGGTAGGATAGGTGATCCTTTCAAAAAACATTTTTGTTATACTGGATGAAAGTCTCTTTGCATCCTGATAGCAATCGCTAAGTGGTCCAAATATATTTATATAAATATTTATTTCTGTGGGAGGCGCAGAAACATAAAATGTTCGTCCAATCATTGCATCTGGTCAGAATGCAATGATAGGCTGTTTACTTGCCTGTCAAACTATAAATTTGCATACCTATGTGCACTATTGGAGGAGGCGTGGCTTTGAGGGAGGGTTACCTTGAAGCTAGGTTGCTATTGTTAGCTTCTCCAAAACTGCCTACCCTACCTTTAGAAGTCCAATAATAATAAATTCCATTTATTCTTTTATCTTTTAAAATAAAAGACTCTACACATATTGTATTTCTTAGAAACACACACACACACTGTTCAAATTGACCGTGAATGCACTAGCTGACACTGGACACATTAACTTAATTTTTCTCAACTCACATTAACCTCACTAAATTTTGTTGGACTAAGAAAACTATTTTTAAATACTGAAAGTGGCTACGGCCTCTTTAAGAGACTTTGGCAATTAGCAGTGATCAATGAGTCAGACCAGAACTGATGAGTCAGAGCATTAAAGCAGGAGAGACATTTAAGTCATTTGAACAGCCCAGTTCAGTGAGTAAATATATCCAACAGGACAGGAGTCCAACAAAGACTGAGTCATAGTTAAATGTGTCATTTCTTCAACGTTAAAATATTTCGTCTCAGTTTAATATGCAGAATTAATGCATGTTAATTCAAAATTATTAAAATAATTCACAAGATTGAATGGATGGTCCTTTAATAGCCAATTTTCATCTGATACAAAATTTGATACAGTGAGAACATCTTTCTTTCTCTCTTTCTCTCTTTCTTTCTTTCTTTCTTTCTTTCTTTCTCCATCTCTCTGTTGTACCTGCTAATCCACACGTGTGTGTGTGTGTGTGTTTATGACGGTACCTGTCGACTGGCACCTGACTCTCTCCAGCTTTAGTTCTGGAGCTGGTGCCAGACAACTAATGCCAAATACAAATCCAGCATTAATGAGAAAGACCAACAAGGAGATCAGAACCAATACTCTCGTCATCACACACACACACACACACACACACAGTATTACTTGCATACATACCAAATCACTCACACACATAGACACTAGGGGTGTACACACTAACTAATTTGGGTCAAGCAGTACTCCTTGACTCCGTGACTAGTCTGTGTCACTAACCTGTGTTAACTAGTCACAGGCTCTACATTCTAAACAGTGACAGGATAAGCATTTCTCTATCCAGTGTATTTACGTGTTATCATGTTTAGCCCTCGGATGTGAAACCATAGCAGCACTTCTGTCACATCCAGCATCCACAAAGGTCAATAACTTACACAATAACACACACACGCACATTTTTTATGAATACACAATATTGTGTGACACTGAGGTGAAAACACCTCTAATTAATGGAAGGATTTATGAACCGCTCTCACTGTTTATAATGAGATTTATGCAAATTCTGCCGCTTTCAATGTGAGTTATAATTTGGTTGAAGACGGTGCAAATTAAGCGTTTTACGTTACACTCATTAATAAAAAGACTTCTCTCTCTTTCTCTTAGGGATGGAGGGATCTATCGTGTGTGGCCAGGAGAGCCATTTGCTGGGTAACAAATGGCTGCTCCGAGTCTGTGTGTGTTGTGTCGCTGAGCACAATGGGATTGTGGGATACATTGAAGAGAAAGTCAAAATACATCCGGAAGACGATCCGCACGCCAACCCAGCTGACAATTTTAGATTTTCCTGCTAAAGTCTACAAAAGTTACTGCAAGAACATTTTTTGATAACTTTGAGAGGAGTTTTAGAGAACATTCCCTGTGAGCAGGGGAACGTTGGCTCAGTTCAGGAATCTAGCAGTCTGGATTGCCGTTTGCGGAATCTGTGTTTATATGTGAGTCTAAGCATGTGTGTGTGAGACACTCACGCTCTCTCTGCTCCTCTCTGGTTGATAGATGATGCTATTTAGGCCTCGGTGAGGGCAGTATTATGCTTATGACTGATACACTGCACATTAACACACCCCACAGCCGAGAGAAATGACAAGAGCAATGTGCCAGAGGGCTCATCTATCTCTCTCTCTCTTTCTCTCTCTCTCTCTCTCTCTCAGTCACAGGCCCGTCTCAGTAAGTGGGCAGAATGTTTTATTTCAGAGAATCTAACTCACGCTGATGTCACAACACTGTCCAAACCACACAAACAGAACCAATAAAACATTAGGTCCATCCGTCAACTCAGCTTTTCTTTGCGTTTACAAAATCATAGTGATGAAAGACTGTCAAACTCCCAAAAAAACAGAGAGGAATTTTAACAGATGCTCTGAATATGTGATCTGTATATCACACAAAGATATTGAGTTACTGAAATTAGAGTTTACTGTAATGGTACGAGTCATTTTTGGAGCTCAGCAGTAAAAATTATTATTCACTTTCATTAGATAGAAAACTGTGATTTGGAGATTAAAATATGTCATTTTGTAGTCCGTAGAAGCAAAACATGAAGGTGTGCAAATATTAACAATTATTTAAAACAATTTTTCCACAAACATATAAGCTTAGAATGAAAGCCACTACATGAATATTTTGATATTCATGTATATATCATATATATGATATTTTTATGATAGCTGTCACGGGAAAGTTTTGTGAAGGTAGCATGGTACAGTTGTGCTTTAGGAATATAATGCTCATTTATTACTTTAATATATGAAATTATTTTCATATTCTACACCATAGCATTGATGTATAATTCTCTAAGATACTTCAACACATGCTACAGGTAACTGTAATTCTTTGTTGGTATATAAAAAACTATTTTGATGTAAACTTATAAATGAAACACACTGTGTTTAAGTGAGTGAGCGCTACATGTTTGTGTTTATATGTGGGGATGAAAGAGAGAGAGGAAAAACAGAGACACAAAGAGAATGAAATAAAGACAGAGAGAGAGTGTAAGATGTGATTGTGTAGTGATGCTGGCAGTGAAGTGTTTTATGCGGCTGCTGGTCTGTTGGAGAGGAGGCCGCCGGGGCCATTAAATCAGCTCAGAGAGGGCATCCATCCCTGGCCGGATCAATAGACTTTCAGCCCCTGTGACTACACAACCGCTCCTCTGGGGGCCCACAGGGGCCCGGGGTCACCACACCACCATCACACTCCTAACTTTATTGCCGCCATCTCAACTGTCATGTCATACCGCAATACTAAGATGCACATGCACGATGCATGCATGTGCATTAACACACACACGCATGCACACACACACAAATTCTGAGCAAACCACACCATCATCTGTATTCTGTAGAATTTTATCTCAACAGTGTTGCCACCTGAGCTCAAGTTTGCCAAAACACTCAAGTCAGAGATTTAAATATAAACCACAACATTTCTTACCAAATTCTTCCCAGACCAAATTTTGTAATCTGTCCTGTCACATTTATTTTATAGCTCTATGATCTTGTGAACAACCGTTTCTTCTTATTTCTTCAAAGATTTTCAAAAGAAAAACCTGAGGAAAGCTAATTCGTAAATTAAACATCACAGAGAACTCCAACCCAGCTAACAATTTTACAACGTAAGAACATTTCTAGTAACAAAAACATTATTTCAATATTCTAGGAAGGTTTAAACAGCCAGATTTGTAAACACTGTATTAACATTTCTGCTTGATTAGACACGTTATAAACTTTTTACATTTTTAAAATGTTCCACTGGCAACGTAAATTTCTGATACGATACATAATGTTAAAAAAAGTTCTACTAACGTTACTGCAAGAACGTTTTTGATAACTTGAGAGAACTTTGAAATAACTTTTAGAGAATGTTAGTCAACGTTCTGAGAATGTTCCCTGTTAGCTGGGTCCCTATGTTGTCTCAAACTGCACTCAGAGATCCCAAAGCATGTATTCTGTGTTTGTGTCTGTTTCTCCTCAAGACTCCTGAAGCCTGAAAAAACACTCAAAAAACCCACTTCTGTGTCATCACAACAAAACCAACGAAGAAGAGAAACTCCTGCCAACAGCTGACACATTAGCACTGCACCGGGATGGCCATTTTTTACTATTATCTTATTATATTTTTGCGCAGCATGATTAATAATAACACGACGTGTACGTAAAGAGCGGTCACACTGGACAGCTCTGTATTACATTATCTCACAATCCTGTGTCGTTTAGAACCAACACAATCACGCAGATATCATCAGTCTTAGCTGGTCTAAAACGATGTCCCGCGCGCGACCGTCAAACCGCGAGTGTTCTGCGCCCGTGACGCAGCCTCAGATTCATTACCCATTGTGTTAATGGCGGGTGTTTCATTAATAGGGTCGAACTGTAAATCAAAGAGGCTGTTAATTGGCTTTATGTCATAATCTCAGTCTGAAGCTGTTCTTCATCTTTGTGCCCCTTAATGTCTTAACGCCTGAGTTTCCTCTCCACTAATGAGCACAGGCACTGAAGCACAGGGACTCTAATTTGTTTACGGGCTATTGAAAAAGGTTAGGCCCCCCCTCCAAACCATAAATTATGGTACGCTCCTAATATGTTTAGGGATGAGGTAAATACCATGAGGGGAGTTTGCAGGGGAGAATAGGTATCAGCAGCTTGAATGATTCATTTGAATGGAGTTTGTTTTAATGTTGCATGTAGGCGATGTGAGGTCCCTCCAGACATGATCTGTGCTAATCTGTTTCTTTTCGTGTTTTGTGCAAGCGTATTTCCATGCATAATTTGACCTGCGATTCAGAGTTTATCCCTTTTGATAGACCCCTGAGGAGTCAACATAATCTAATCTGACCAAACCCCCCTCAGTGACTGACTGCGCCACAGCGTAAATGATTTTTAAATGTCAAAGTCTGTCGGACCCCTCTGAGCCCACTACATACTCAAACTCATGCACCTGACACACACACACACACACGTTAGGTTTGCTATGCTTAGTGGAGATTTCTCACAGACGTTTCTGTCTATAAAAATGGTTTATATTGTACAAACTGTAAATTCTATCCTCTAACCCTCACCTACCCCCAAACCTAACCCTCACTTGTAAGCTTACTAGTAGGGTTTATTTGTGAGCATTAAAAAATATTATAAAAGCATAGATATCTTTTAATTTAATTATGTCAACTTTACAGCGTCTACTACCATAACCTTCAAATTAAAATACACGCATTAAAAGCAACAAAAGTTTAATTTTGGCAGCTCACTGGGCTTTGGAACATTAACTACAGAGTTTCTCATCTGTGAGGCTGTTTTCCTGTATCTAACAGAGAGATTATTGCCGTGGGAACATACGAGTGACACTCACATCAACCCCTCTCTTACCAAACACCCACCCTGGTCTACACATTTACATACAGAGAGAAAAATTACCGTGTGTGTTTCACGCTGTACATCAGGGGTTACTCAGATGTCTCATTCGCTTTGAGAAAGTCCCTCAGGAGAGCCATCAAACTCTGCTGATAAAGGCTGGATGAGTTACCAAATCACACAAACACAGGGTTAAGTCCCTGATAGGAAAATTGAGTAAATCGGGAAAACAAAAGCACATCGCACAATGATAAGCAGTAAAAACAGGTTTCGCTCGCTGTCGGCGATGGAGGCGCTCTGCGTGGGAGACTCGAGCCTTAGACTTCTCCTTCCGGACCAAATTAATTTTTAGAAATTGAATGAACGAGTGTTGGAGAGATGAACACGGTCCTGCCAAACATTTATTTGGAACTCAAAATTAGAGCGACGCGACCAAACAAACAAAAAAAAGTTGCTGAACATTTGGTTGCTGAGAAAAGTTGACACACCTGAACGAAATTAAAAGTCCAGTCATTCCTGTGTTTAAAACATCATGTAACGCATAACAAAACACTCTCACTTTCATGCAAAAAATATCCCATATTTTTTGCTAATATGTAACAAAAAAGTTTTTACTCTCCAGTAGAGAACTTGGGCATTCTTGTCTGTGATTGGTCAGAACAGGAAATGCTGTATAATGTGTTGGTCGTCATGGTGAAGTTTGGAGCATAAGCTTATAGACATGGAATCCAAATTGCTCATATTTGTAAATACATAAACTATTTAGTAAATGTTGAAAAATGCATGACAAATGTGTACCACAATCACATTTTATAAAACCTGCCAATGTTATATACACTGTACATATGCAAATCTCTGCATCAGTTCATTCAAAATTGGGTTTATTAAATTAAAGAATCTCTCTCTCTTTTGCCCTTTCTCTCTCCCTCTGGTTTCAGTAGAGAACATTAATATCAGGACTGATGGCTGAACAGGAAACTGATGGAGGTGTAAGTCCAGATCTAAGTGCCTCTTGTGTTTAAACACACACACAGACCTTGGGCCAGTGTGTATTAAGCCAACTGATTTATGGTTAAATCTGTCACGGTTCAGGAGAGCGCACCCTTTTCATCACCTTACAGCTCAACAACACACACAAACACGCCCAAACAACACACACACACGCATTGCACACGCATTGCATACGCATTGCCCAGTACATGTTTGTGCAACAGCATCACAGCCTAACAGTGACATACATGATATATATATATATATATACCTTTTAAACATTCCACTAACATCTTAAGAATAACGTTTGTAATATATGAAATTTATAAAGTTAAAAAGGTCTACTAACTTTAGAGAAAACCTTTATAGAACATTACCCAATGTTTCGACAATCTTCCCTGTTAGCTAGGTAAATGTCATTCTTATTAAACCAGATGTTTCATGTTCAATTATCCACCTATAAACAGTACATATCATCTTTAACAACACTACAGCGACTAACTATAACCAGATGACCGAGATGGTCCATCAGGCCCAACTTCCAGTCAGATGCTTTCAGCATTTCTCCCTGGATTGGTTGTAGCAGGATGAGGTAAGACTATATAGATACAGAAGATAATGACTGGATACGTCTGAGTAGTGTTCCAGGGTCTCATCTGTCAATTCCTAGAATGAGTCCATGAGACAATGTGTGTGACAAAGATAATTGCTAAATAATGACACCCTTTCATAGACACACAAAACATTCTACCCGACACACACAAGCTGGAGAACACACACACAAACACACGTTTTTCCAGTACCATTTAGCTGTCAGAAGTATGAAGCATTTAAAAAGCCATCTAAGAAACTCCATGCAATTGTACACCTCACTAACACCACTCACATCAGCCCTCTTTCTCTTTTTCCTTTCATCTCTCTCTGTCTTTCATTTCTCATTTTTTAGCATGTTGGCGGGCTGCTGTGGAAAGAGGGGATGTTTTGCAAAGCTAGCTGACCACCAAACCTGTCCGCCTGCTTCACGAGTCACTCTGATTACAAATCTGAGAAAGAGCTACATTATACACACTCGGGCTCTGTTCTAAATCCTCAAGAGCTGTCTTACTGTCTACTGAAAATCGTATCGCTCAGAGATTGCTCTCTGAACTCAAGAAAAGTTTGAGTTCTTGGTTATTTTTCATTTTAGTATCAACGCTGTCTCTGACGTTTCTTCTAAAATTCTTTAGATAGACACAGAAAAAGCAATTGCTGAGAGTTGAGAGTATAAATGTTTAAGTTTTAAAAAATGCTCTTGCGGTAACTATAGTAGAATGTTTTTAAATGTTATACATCATAAACATCAAAAATGTTATTGGGACATTTTAAAAACGTTACATATAAAAAATGTTTAAATAATGTTTATGGGGACATTCCATAAACATAATGGTTTTAATACCATACAAACTGTATATTATTACTATTCCTCTACACTAACCCTACCTCTAAACCTAACCATCACAAAAAACTTTCTGCTATTGTAGAATTTTTAAAATAGATCATTTTGTATGATTTATAAACTTGTTTCCATGATGGAAACCTTAAAAAATGTCCCCACAAGGTCAAAAATGACTGTTATACTTGTGGGGACATCTGCTCACACACACACACACACACACACACTCATTTGATAAGAGCTCTTTCTGTGATGTTAACCTCCTGGAGCCGTGTGTTATCTGGAGTGGCACTAAATCAAAAGTAAGATAACTCTGTTGAGTGTGTTTTTACTCACAGGTGCAGCCATTTCATGCCTCTCGCTCTCTGCCATCCCTCCTCAGTCTCTCACCTCATACTTTTCTACTCTCATTCCCTTAAATGACAAACACTGGGAGATTGCTGCTGGTGACTGCAGAGTTGTCTGTCACTCAACGGTTGTCGTGGCAGCGGAGCTGTCCCAACAGTGAGCATTCGTCCTCTGGGGTGTCCCAGCTAACAGAGACCCTAATGTTTTCAAAATGTTGGCTAACGTTCTCTAAAATATATCAAAAAACATTCTTGCAGTAATGTTAGTAGGTTGTTAGTAGACTTTTTAACATTATATATCATATATGAAACGTTGTTTTTGAGTTGTTAGAGGAGCGCTTTAAAAAGTTATAGTCAAGCAATAATGTTAATACAACTGGATGTTTAAAACATTCCTAGAACATTTAAAATAGCATTTTTAATGTTTTTGCAACTTAATAAAAACATTAGGAAAACATTCGTACATCCTAAAATCATTTCATCCTGACTTTGAGAGAACTTCTACAGAATGTCAGCCAACATTCTAAGAACGTTCCCTGTTAGCTGTGGAGGTTTTGGAACACAGCCTTTATCCATTTCTTAAGCCTCTGACTCTCTCTTGTTATCCATGGCTGCACTCCTGACAGCGAGGTCATGGGGGCAGTCACACAAACAGAAGGGCTGAAGATGCAGGTGGCCAGGCTGGAACTCCAGGTCTAAGGAGTCAACAGCCACTAAACAGATGGACATATGTGTGTGTGGACCTCAATCTTTTCATTCACCTCGGGAGATTCTGTGACGTTTGCTTGAGTCTGTACCGCTGCGTTTGATCTCCTAACCGACCACGGATGTTACGGTTATAAATGAACTAATTATCTTCAATGTTCATTAGCTTCAGGTCCTAATTAGCAAAAATTAATATTGGTTTTGATAAAGACAATAACTGAGGCAAATTGGCAATTGACCTTCTGAGGCAATCTAGAGAGTGAGGGAATGAGAGAGAGAGATATAGACAGACAGATGCGGAATATAAAACATAAAGAGAGGGAGAGACTGACTGAGGTAGAGACTGAGAGACAGGAAAATGTTGAAGAAATAAAAAGACAAAAGCCAGCTGGATGGACTCAATAAAACACCAAATGTACCAGTCAAAAGTTTATGATTACTTGACTGAAATTTTATTCTTTTGATCTGAAGGCTTTAAGTTTGAAAGTTGTATTACAGAGAAGAATATAATTGTGCCAACAATAAATCTTCCATTAAAAAGTTTTTTGGACCAATGGAAGACCAAATAATGAAAAACAAACAGCCAGTCGAAGCCGGGCATTGAGGAAACTCCATAAATTTTGTTTAAAGGTTTCCTAGATACCTCCAAATGCTGGTATAAATCTATAGTTTGGATAAGCCTGTTATCATTCAAAAGGGTGAAAAATTTAATTAACAATCAAATGCTAACAAGCAAATTTATCTATGTATATTATATATGCTCAGTTATATCTGTTTTTGAGGCCCCACCTTTGGCCAATGATTGTTTAGAATCTTCTGCAGTGGCATCTGCAGTGGCCAATCAGATTGTGAGGGTGGCTGGAATACCCTCGCCTAGACCCGCCCTGCAACCGTCTCAGAGTATGAGGAATAGATAGAGAAAAGAAAGCCAGTTAAATGTCAAACACTCTCCCCGGTGAGAGATAAGACAGAGACGTAATTATACAACTCCCCACCAGCCAGCAAACTCCACATGCAATCCTACAATACACAAACTCTCCTGTATGCAGACTGAAATTAAATGTGGAAAGACACAGCACTGCTAGATACTGTCAGACTGAGTTTATAATTGTTTGGTCTTGCGAGCTTAAACTGAATAAGAATCAACAGAACAAAGAGGCAGGAGAGGACAGGCCCAGCTAACAATTTTGGATTGCAAGAATGTTTCCCTAATGTTTTTATTTAAAGTGTAAAATAACAAAAATGTTATTTTTAAAGTTATAGGAACACCCAGTTTTTTGGGGGGTCTTGGGTATATAAATGTTATCCAAACATTTTAAATTCTGTAACATTTTTAAAACATTCCACCACCAACTTAAGAACAGTTTTTGATAGATAATATATATCATTAAAAAAAGTATCATCTGAGTATCATTTGTACTCAGAACGTTAGCCAACAATCTAAAAATGTTAGCTGGGGGACGGCCAGAACGAAACGTAGATAAACAGTAAGAAAACAAAGACACAACTCAGAGAGAGAGAAAGAGAGGTGGGAGATTTGGGCAGTGTGGTGCAGAGAAGACTCTCAGCAGAGACACGAGGCCTGTGGATTTAATCCCATCAGAAGACAGAGCTCCAAATACCATCAGAGCAGTGAAGGACATGATAACCTTTCAGCACAGGCGAACTCCTCCTGACATCGCTCTCCTAAACCGCCATTTGAACGCGCTTTAACCCTCTCATTATCAGAGGGGTGCAAATTTGCACAAACGCGAGAAAGCGACACGGCAGACACAAAGACACGTGCGCGCACACACAGGTGAAGCCCGCGCGGGCGGCTGTTGTCGACTGGGCAGAGCGGGTCAGTGATGTGAGACATCAATTTCCAGGTAGGCTGCTCTCAGCGGCTGCCGCAGGTATCAGCAGACACACACCTGTCCCTGATAAGCAGCTGCTAGGAAACGCAATCCTACACGCACACACACAACCGCACCACATACATTATTCACACACACTCACACACAAGTATGTCCGTGAACACTTACACAGCAGTATAGTGCAGTTAGATGAGTCATGGTTTATTCCAGACAAATGTTTTGGGGTTTAGCTGACAAAAAAACAAATATACGAAAACAAAGGGATGAAAAGTAACATATTAACTATAAACAACAACTTTAAACTGTTGGGTTTAAAACAGGGTTTTTTAACTGGGGGCCGTGGCCCGCTATAGCCCTTAACTAAACCCAACAAGGACTGAAGATGACTTTAAATTAATTAAAATATATAAAATAAGCATTAAAATAATCTAAAACGTTAAATGTTTGCCCAGCTAACAGGTAATGTTCCCAGAACATTGGCTAACATTCTCTTGTTAATTCAAAATTCCCTCAAAAAATGATCTTGCAATAACATCAGTAGAACGTTTTTTACCATTATATATTCTATACATCAAAAATGTTATTCTTAAGTTGTTAGTAGAACGTTTTAAAAATGTTACAGAATAAAAAAATGCTTGACTAACATCCTTATGACCAAGCAGTAATACAGTGTCTAAAAACCATTTTAAACACCTCAAAATAACACTTTTGTTACCTAATGGTAACATTACAAAAACATTATTGTAGTTATTTCAAAAAAGCTTAAAGAATTTATAGGCCAGAGGGTCAGTCATCTATCAAGTCAACACAACAGTTGAATTTCTAGTGCTCTAATGTTCATAAACACATTCTCACGGTTGCTATCAGACTTCATGACACTTGCTCTCTGCGTGTGATGTAACAGAACATTGAGATACAGTCTCAGGTGACCCTGGTCTTGTGTTTCTGCAGAGGTGTAACCTTACACACCTGTAGCCTCACTAAAGACAGACCTCATACAACCTGCTCTATTCATAACACACTGAAACAATGTGTCTGAACACAGATATGCCTGAACACATAGTACCAAAACCATCTGTTAAAAATAAAATGCACATGCACTATTTTGTCATAATCTTTGGTGTGAATATTAACCCAAGAATTTGACAAGTGTAACTTTTGAACACAAAATACTTTCTGTTAATATTATGTGCAAACATAGCAAGCAATTTTGATGCTGACTTCCAAAAAAAAGAGTGTGGCAATAATTTCAAATTATTGCAAATTTCAAATTATTGCCAATAACACAGCAATAATTTCAAATTATTGCTGTGTTATTGCTCGACCAATGGCGAGAAGTTTGGGGTGGGACTTCCTGTTTCTCTAAGCACTGGCATCACAAAAAAATGAAGAGGAAATTTCACCTTTAAGAAGGACAAAGTGTTTCAAAAGTGCCTGATCAGTTTAAGAATCAGGGTTCGAGTGGTTTATCTTGGGTGTAAGTGGGAATGCACTGTTTGTAATGTGAGCTTATTACTGCAGGAGCTTGTGAGAACACTTCCAAATGACCCCAATCAATTACACATTAGAGCCAGCATCAAAAATAAGCAACCCTTATAAATCAAGACAATGATGGGGTCACCGTGAGAGAGAGACAGCGAGAGAGAGACTGAGAGAGAGAGAGAGAGAGAGAGAGAGAGAGAGAGAGAGAGAGAGAGAGAAAGAGAAGTAGACCCAGCTAACAACTTGAAGTTAAAGAACGTTTCCTAATGTTTCCATTAGGTTACAAAAACACAAAAAATGTTTCCAAACAAGTTAAACGCTTATAAAGTTCTAAAAAAGTTTAAAAACATTTAAAACATCCAGTTTTTTAGATGTTTTATTAATGTTATTGCTTGGTTTTAAGAGCTTTAGTTAAACATTTTTTCATTCTGTAATACTTTTAAAACATTCCACTAACAACTTAAAAACAAAGATTTTAATATATGATACATGATGTTAAAAATGTCCCAGTAATGTTACTGCAAGAATGTTTTTCGATAACAGAGAACTCAACATTATGGGAACGTTTCTTGTTAGCTGGGGACTTGTTGAAGCCTACTTAGTCTCCACACTGTAAACCTTAATATGCCATGTAACAAATATAGTTAAATTTACTTAGCATTTATTGTAGACGTATGTGTGTGTACTAGTGGTACAACATATAGATTTTTTAATAACTCAATGTCAAGGTCTATACAGCAGGGTTGTTGCTATACTGCCACTCAGAGCAAAATGTTACTGTTCAGATGTTGCTCTTTTATAGCTCATTAAACTTAATGGAGTTCTCGGTCATGTATCAACTCGGTCATGTACGTTTCTCCTCCTAACCTTATGATAAATAAAGATCATCATAAATGAAACAGTTGTCATATAGTAAGAGAATAAAGCTTTGATGTTGATGTGGATAACATATCCCAGACAATCTGACAATAATATTTAAAAATCTTGACAAATCTAAGCATTGTTGAGATCTCTTCAGAAACACATGTGAGATAACTGGTGTTTATTTTTCAAGAGAAAAGTCTCAACTTGCTCCCCATTAAGTGCTGTTTAGAAGAAACTGTAACACTAACAACTGACTTATTAAAACAGATCCTATTTGTAGGATCTCATGCACACACACACCTTTACAACGGGGACATTCCCTAGACTTACAAAATGTATTTACTATATTTTAAACCTTTTGTACAAATGAGGATGCCCTGATAGGTCTTGCTATATTTAGTTAAGTTTTGCTGACTTTTGGGTACAAATTTGTCCCCAATATTTGGTTAAGTAAACCCCACCACTCCCCAAACCACACAAACACACACACACAAACGTTTCCCACATTGCAAATGTCCTTCAAATATACACAAATACATATGCTTTGGGCATAAAGTGATGCGTGGTCAGTACAGCACAGGATACAGTAACACGCTCACAATGTCGTTTACAAACCCCTAGAACACTATGAGCTCACAACCGCACACTTATGAGGGCAGGTGCTCCAGTATTCAGCACAGGTCTGATGGATGGTGTGTTTATGGACACCATTCAGGCGTGCAGCATTATCTGCAGGGACGAGAGAGAAAGAACGCAAGCATAAATGTTGTCACCGTTTTAAGTTACTGGACTAACCTGAGAAGAAGTGTTTAGCTCAAGGGCACAATGGTGATAGCTCAAGGGTCTCTCTGCAGGGATCAAACTTGCCTTATGTTAGCAGGACAGGTCCAGAGGCACTATTCTACACCACTGCATGTTATTTATTTTTAAATAGCATCTTTATTTATTGAAATCTACCTCCTTCAAGTCAGAGTCCAACCAGCAGCCAAGTTCTCCAGTTGAGCTACTGAAAGGTGTATAAAGTCTGATATTCTATTCAAATGAGAACATCAGAAATTAGCAAAGCTACTAATATGTACACACACACTCTTCTACTTATCTATCTATCTATCTATCTATCTATTTTTTTATATACAGCTAGTTTTAAACACTATAACCCAACCCACACTCTAACCCTAACAGAAAACTTTCTGCATTTTTACATTTTATAGAAAACTTTATTTACTATATTTTAGTGTCTTACAAATGAGGACATCCCCAAAAGGAGTTTTGCTCAGACTTATCAGGTTTTGCTGAGTTTTGGGTACAAATTTGTCCCCAATATCTGGTTAAGTTAAACAGACAGACGGATTAGACAGATTATAGATTTCTCTTAAAGAAAAATAAGTTCCACCATCTAAATCTGTATCTCCACCAATTTACCATCATCCCATTACTACAGAAACAATCTTAAAACTCTTCAGACAGCTGCAGAAATCAAAGTAAAAAAGTCAAAGTGAACTTTCTTTTCAATTCGACCATGTAACAGTAATTACACAGAGGACCAAAATTGCGTTTCCCCAAACTCCAAATGCACAGGTATTAATATAACACAACAACACAAGACACTAAAGCACAAGAAATGGACAACCGAGAGCGATCGAACCAGGAAACTCTTCAGTGTTTTGGAACAGACAAGTAGGCCACGTGGAATAATGCGTCACATCCATCTATACAAACAGATCTGTAGTTTCATACAAAATGACACTCAATCACCTCCACTCTCACAAACGCATCACTCAGCAGTCACATAAATCACTCTGCTCATCACCGACACACTCTCCTCCAGGCTGTTTCCCAAACACAGGGTCCTGTTTAAAGTACTGTGGCTTTAAATGAGATTAACACACACACACACACAGTCAAACAGTACCTGAGGCCATGACAACTGAAATAATTGCTCCAAGCACTAAGAAATAAACTGTTTAACCAGGCCGCTCATTTAACCGTCAATCACCGAATCATTTACATTTGCAAGAGCAGAAACCCTCACAGAGTTTCTCCTGAGGAATTTTTCTTCAGTTCAAATAGATTCAATGTAGTTCCAGAGTGACTGTTATTCCAGCAGGTATGAATCACCTCTTTATGAATTCAGCCACCTTCAGAGAGGCTTTGAAAATCATTCCACATTGTTACTGTTTCCATTGGGTTCTATAGACTGTCTAAATGACTGAATGGAATTCAGTGGATGAACTTTTGGGTGGACGCGGAGATAAACCAGATCTCGCACGCTCCAAAAACTCCATCATTCCGGCTGTACTAACACTCAGTCATTACCTCAAACACAATCAGCTTTCTTTAGAAAGACAGGGTGCATTTTAACAGCATGAGACACAGCCTGGCTACAGTTAATGATACTAAAGCACAATAATAAACCACAAATACTGGCTAATATGTAATATAATAACTGAGTGTGTGTGTGTGTGTGTTTGTGTTGTCCTGGTATACACTATAAATGTTTCAACAAGTATAGTAATATCAGTGTATTTTAGGTCCTCACAAGTTTAGAAATCCTACAGAATTGTCTTTTTTTGGAAAATATAAAATAGCAATATATTAATACAATATAAATATATATATAATACATATAAAACCCATTATGTCTATAGAATGTCCCCATGGACACCAAATGTGTGTGTGTGTGTGTGTGAGAGAGAGAGAGAGAGAGAGAGAGACAGGCTGCAGTGTTAAAACTGTGGGTAAGTGAACAAGTAGATCCAAATAAAGTGGATTATCAGATTAAAAGGGTTTTGTCATGCACTAAGCTTTAGTTAAATTACACACTAAACACCCTCTGAAATGACTTCCATCCAAACACACACACACACACACACGGTTGTGATTGGTTAGATGTTCAGTGTTCAGCAGGTGTTCATTATGTTAATGTGATGTCGCGTATAAACCGTTTCACGTTTTACTTCATTGAGACATTTCTCCATATGGGATCACAGACACTTAGCAGATACATTTCAGACTCTTCATCTAAAAGCCAGCGATTATTCCAATAGCCGACTTCTGAAAATTGCATTTTATTCTTTCTGAAAACACTGCTTTTATTTATTAAATAGAAATATTCCACATCCGCTGTCCTTTTGTTTAGATTTTTTAATGTGTCTATAATTGTAGGGCTTCGTAACACTCATGCTGCTAACAGGAAGAAGTGTGAACAAAACAACATCTCATTCACTGATAAATAATCATGATACAGTTTCACACTGAGCAGTTTGACTGTACAGAAAGATGTACGACAACAAGAAATGACTGAAGTGTGACACCATGGTTGAAATATAATAACATGATAGGACGGCATTGAGATCACATGTTGGATTGGAGAATAAAATCATGGAGTACTATGACAATACAAGGAGAGATGAAGAACTTGCTATTAAAGGGTGTTTGAGGAGCAACACAGAACTTCCAATGCCGTTTCCTGTCCTGTTTATCAAATGGCTTCGACCATGATATAAAACTACATACATCAAAAGACATACAAATCCCACCAACTGATCAAAAAACACAATCATGTCAGTGCTATTTAAAACAGACACAATAATCCATTACATCATCACAGTGACTCAGCAGAGAAGAAACCTAATATAACCAATCAGAGGCCACTTAGGGACTGGAAATCTGACCAATCAGAACAAGACAGTAACAAACTCTATTTGAACTTGTTGCAAAACTCTACAAAGAAAACATGTAACATAACTGAAAAATAACTCCAAGCTCTATTGAAACCTCTAGAACAGGGGTCCAATATTTGTTCTTGGAGGTCTCCAACAAGGTCCACAGACCTGCAGGGTTTAGATCCAGTCTACTCCAACACACCTGCCTGGATGTTTCTAGCAGTCCCCAACACCTTGATTAGCTGCTTCAGGTGTGCTTAACAAGGGTTGGTGCTAAGCTCTGCAGGTCTGTGGACCTTGTTGGAGACCTCTGCTCTGAAACAAACCTTTGACCTTCATTTCTAAGTGTGTATAAAGTCTACAGAGCTTATGAGACAAATACCTACCCAAACAGCTAAAGAAAGCGTATCCTAACAGAGAATCGGGTCAAACCGGGACCCCACACATCACATCACATTTATCTCATTCTGTAACCTATGAGTGCGTAACACTGGTATTAAAGTCGAAACCAGAAACTCAACACCCAGACCAATACCACATATATCCAAACAGCGTAACGTTGAACATTTGCGAAGTAGCTGTTCAGAGCTATAAAATTCTGATAAACACAAGATCACAGGAGCTGCAAAACTAGTTTACATGCCTGTGAAACTTCACCCTTTGGATCCCCTAAACGGACCGTTTTTGGGCTCTTAATGAAGTCTTCAAACTTTGCAAAGTGGCAGCAACAGACTGCTGTTAAACTAACATTATAATTATCTGCAGTATGCCCTTTATTCAACGCCAAACAGGCCTGAAGTATTCTGTCATTTGAACAGATGAATGCGCCTGCTACAGTTAGCTAATTGACTAATTAGTCTAATTAAGCCACTTGCCAATTTGTGTGCGAGCAAACAGAGGCGTCTCGGTGGAATTTTGCACAAAGAAGGAGAGAGCCATAAATTGTCTGGATGATAAACTACTGCAGTAAGGACACAAACAGCAAACGCATTCACGCCGACATAAGGGTGACCGGCAGCATATATAGACGCACATACACGCATGCAGGTAGTAACATTAAAATATTTACACTGACAAAACTTAATCACAAAAATGCAGTAAGTCATGAGATTTATCTACTCATTGCAGTGATTTTACCACAGTAAGGTTTGTACAATGCGTTCTCTAAAGGTTTTCTGAAGTAATATTGGTAGAATGATGTTCTAACGAAAATGTAACGGAATTAAAAATGTTTGTATAACGTTCTTAAGCAATAGCGTTAATATAACGTCTAAAAAACTAGACATTTTGAACGTTCCCAAAACTTTCAAAATAAGGTTTTAAACAATTTTGTTACTTGATGTAAACATTACGGAAACTTTCTAACAATGTAAAATTGTGTGTGTGTGGTACTCACAAATATGCATACAGACACAAATACACAGAATTGTGATAAAAATTGTGATAAAACAATTAACAGTAACTAATGTACTGACAAAAATCCATCAAGCAATACATGTGAAGCATCATGGCCTCCATTAAAACATGGCACATGTCTGTTTGTTTGCCTATTTAACAGCGAGCATGTGTGTGTTAGCATGTGTTTATTCCTGTAAGTGTGTGTTTGTGTGTGTGTGTGTTTGTGTGTGTGTGTCGGAGTGTGCCAGCGTGTGTGTGTGTTCTGGAAGTCCTCCAGTGTGAGGACATCTGCGCTACTAATAAACTATAACTCTGACAAATTGGCACTGTCCAATCATCCGCCCTCTCCATGAATAAGCCATCAGAGTCTTCCAATCAGACATGGCTGACAGCTCCGGCCACCAATCAGAGTCAGGCAGGGCAGAGAGGACACACAGGGCACGCTGACACTGCTGCAGGTGCAAATGAACCCTGACTGAACCGACGCTGATCTCAGAACAGCTTCTCACATTCTAATTAATCTCAATAATCATAAAGTGGCCTGACAGAATATACAGTCAAAGCAGAGCCAGAGAGAGAGAGAGAGAGAGAGAGAGAGAGAGAGAGAGAGAGAGAGAGAGAGAGAGAGAGAGAGAGAGAGAGAGAGAGAGAGAGAGAGAGAGAGAAAGAGAGA
>JAZGTK010000210.1:29976-109164 GCA_036877625.1 Ambastaia sidthimunki
AGAGAGAGAGAGAGAGAGAGAGAGAGAGAGAGAGAGAGACAGAGAGAGACAGAGAGAGAGAGAGAGAGAGAGCAAGAGAGAGAGAGAGAGAGAAAGAGAGAGAGAGAGCTTTAACAAAGCTGCTTGGCCTCTGTCAGAAAGCAAATGGATTTAAATATGCAAATATTATAATGACATCATCGCTGCTGGTTACGTTTTGAGTGGCAAACAATGTAACGTAAGTTATGAGATTGTCACAAACTTAAACATACGTTTCTTAAAAGTTATACATTTTATAATACTAACAGTTATAATTAAAATTTTGTCAAAATTTAAATAGCACACCTTAGGCTAAAATGACCTACAAAACAAAGTTTGAATGGAGTCTGTACAAGCGGTTTTGGCTGAATTAACTGCGTGAGTTGAATACTTGAAGTCAGAGGTTAAGAAAAGCCTTTAAATTAAACGCTTAACGAATATCAACACAGGCACGTAATGAGTAATAATTCATTATCTGAACACACGTGAGCTCCTCTGAAGTTCACCATGAGCACCAATGAGTGTTTCTGCGGTTCAGAGACGATCTGAACAGTGAGGAGGCCCAGAAGATCTATTAGAAATCCACCTCACGACAACACTGCAAGGTGATGAAAACCCTGACGCTCTCAAATTGCCCTGTCAATCATCAGAGGCCCTAAAAACGCCGAAATAAATACAAGCACAGACAGAAACTGAAAGACAGAGACGGTTATAGTAAAGAACCGAAGGGGAGCGCACATACAGTTAAACGAACACCCGCCGTAACAACACACCAGAAAACTGTCTCCTAAATGTGCCGCAATCATAAACTTCTTCCATCTGCGGCGTCATAACAAGACTCACAGCAAACAGGGAACATTTTCAGAACGTTAGCTAACGTTCTTTAAATGTTTTCTCAAGGTTTTCAAAAAATGTTCTTGTAGTAACGTTTTGTTTTTAAGCACAGTTATATAGCGTCTATATCAAATATATATTAAACTGTTAGTGGAACGTTTTAGAAATGTTACAGAATTTGATAAATGTTTGAACACCATTCTTATAACCAAGCAATGATGCAATAACACTTTTTATGTTGTTGTTACCTAATGGAAACATTAGGGAAACATTCTTATAACAAAAAATAGTTAGCTGGGCCAGCCTCATTGATTAACA
This sequence comes from Ambastaia sidthimunki, assembly GCA_036877625.1. Classification (NCBI taxonomy): domain Eukaryota; kingdom Metazoa; phylum Chordata; class Actinopteri; order Cypriniformes; family Botiidae; genus Ambastaia; species Ambastaia sidthimunki. Next base: position 31,147 of record JAZGTK010000210.1, read on the forward strand.
CTGTGCTGCTTTTTTTACAGCTGTATGAATGAAGTTTTTACAGACAGAAACTAAATTTAGACTTAAAAATCATTTTCAAGGCCCACAACAAGGCAAAGGTGCTTTAATGTAGCAGTTATATGGAAATTCCAACAAAAGAAGTTATTATTCCGTCCATAACAACGGAGAGATTCAAATCTGGAGCAAATAAGGAACAGCAGGTCAAAGTGGAGACTGGGGGTCAGATGTGAGCACAGGAAGCAGATTATGATAACTAGAGGTCACAAGGTTAAATAAACACAAATGATCTTTGACCTTCTTACTGAAGCAGGTGAGAGAGGCGTTCAGGACAGGAAGAGTATGAATAAGGAATGAAGAGGTGAAGCAAAAGTAAATATGTGAAGTATTTTAGACAGACTTCATGTACTGTTTACACACAAACACACACACTTTTGACTGGCTAGACTGTGCTTTATAAAATGAAAATGTTTCTGTGAAAACTCATCCATCCGTTGGATAGATCTATCACTTCAGACACACACTGCACCAGCACACAAACTTTAGAAATATGACATCACTTCCTGCCAGTTACCAACAGGGCTGGGTGGAATAATGGCAAATACTGTATTACAGTAGAAACATGGCAGCTGAAAGAGATTGATAAAACTCTTAAACCAAAGTAAATACCTGTAGCTGTTAACAATACCTGCTAACTAGCTCAGACAAAAGCAACTGAGCAACCTAAAATCAAACTAAACATGTTCTGTTCAGAATTTATGAACCAGCATCATGAAAAATGAAAGTCAATTTTGAAAAATGCATTTAATGGCAGAAAAATCATTTCTGTGTGTGTGTGTGTGTGTGTGTCACTCACCCACTGCAGTGTTCTCATAGATGAGCAGGTACGACTGGAAGAAGTAATTCTGGAAACGAGGTGGCTGATTAGAGGCTGAGGAAGAGAGAGAAAGAGAGAGAGAGAGAGAGAGAGAGAGAGAGACGTTAGGCACAAAACAGGGGGTGACATTGATCAACACATCAAATGAACACTTTCAAAGAGCAGCCCGCTCTAATCAATACCAAGTGCCAAGCGTGTGTGTGTGTGTGTGTGTGTGTTTTAACAGTGACACCAGCCACTCCTACACTCTCAACATAAAGGTTCTTCAGTGGTTCCTTGTAGCACCTTGACGCAAAAACCCTCCAACGATCAAGAATCATTTTGCACCGTATAACATTCAGTTACTCTTCACATGATTCTCTGGAGATCAAAGACGTTCCTGATTCTACACGACAGGGTTCTTAGGATTTTTTTCTAAAGAACTTAAGATATACAATAATAAGATCTTTGTGAAACTTGTGATGCATCAGGCTGTAAAACCTGTAAAGGCTGTAAAAGAGAACCCTTGCAAAAAGGTACTTCACAATGCCACAGAAGAACCATTTTTGGCTGTATGATTCAATAAAGAACTTTAACATTCGTAGAACCTTTCTGTTTCACAAAAGGTTCTTTGTTGTGGAAAAAGACTATAAAAAGCTAATAAAGGAATTGTTATTTTCAAAGACTTTGACTGAATGTTCTTTGGGGAACCAGAAAATGGTTCTTCTATGGCATCGCTGTGAAGAACCTTCAAGAACCTTTATGGAAGAGAGTCTAGGAGCTTTTCAACACTTTAAAAATAGAATATGATTACAGGATGAGCTATTTTTAATGAATTTGATGCAATTATTTACAATATAACATATCTGACTCTCTTAAAATGAAACGCTCACACTTGTTTGTGTCAGACAGAGAGAATTTCTTGATCATGCATTGAGTGAGTGTAATCACTACAGCTCGTTTCTGATTGAAGAAATTGCCCCGTCTTCTCTACTCAATATTGCTCTACAACCCTCATCTGTGTGTACTACACAACTCACCATCAGCACTCGCTTGTGTGTGAGACGTGTTTCCCCTGCGTATGTTTGTGTGTGTGTTTTCTTTCAAGGGCCAGGAGGAGACAAGCTGATTTGTCAGAAAGATCAGGAGGGCTTTGATCGCGCGCAAGGGTTGCGGGCAACACACAGAGACAACACAGACTGGAGACAGTGTACGTGTGTGTGTGTGTGTGTGTGTGTTTGTAGCACGACTATTTGATAAGGTGAATCGCTCCTTGACTCTGCTTTGAACAGAGAGAGAGAGAGAGAGAGAGGTCAGGCGAGAAATGGGAACCATTGACTTGCATATCTGCCAATACATACTAACCAGAACCAATCTGGAGTGTCACGTCAGCCGGTGTTAATTAGCGAAGCGTTTCAGAATGGCAACGGCGATTAAAACGCTTGGTTTTAGGTGAGCAACAAACTGTATCAGAGATTTAATGAGAACTCCTGCCAAACAGCAGAGACCGACACATCTGTCTCAGCTTCTGCTCGCCATTTTTACACTGTCATGATAAAATTAATAATCATATCATTATTGTTGCCTAATGAAATTTTCTATGACCCCCGTGCATTGAAATTAAATTGTAATGAATGCTGAAATGAACAGAATGTGATTAAATTTAACACTGTAAAGTCAGTTACACTCAACTTTCATCCACTGCATGTATGTAGAATGGTCAACATGATTTGTTAAGTGAGAGATGTTGCCAGGTCAACGCAGTTTGTTGACCCTAAAACAACAGACCTGTAGGACAACCCTAGCTCTGAAAACGATAGGTGAATGCCTAGCTAACAGGGAACATTCTCAGAATGTTGGTTAACATTCTCTAGGGGTTTTTAGAAAGCTATCAAAAGACGTTCTTGAAATAACATTCTTAAAACATTTTTTTAACATTTAACAATGTTACCAACAATGGTAACTCACATGGAAGAATCATGCAAGCCTATGCAGCACATATTAATACAAGATTTTACAATGCAACATAAAACAATGTAGTAAACTATTCAATTATTGTTGAAATAAGACGACGACCGCCTGGCTTCAGTAACTCTGAAGACTGAATCCAGTTAATTCAAGCAGATTACAGCCCACAGTTTAGGGTTTGGGTTCGGTGTAAATGAATTACTGTTTGCCTGTAAATGTGATCTGCATGTAAATTAGATTTTATTATGATCAAATCTGTAATAGTTCTCAATGGCACTCTCCCGATAAACATTTCAGAATTTATGGCTGTTTTTAAATATTCAATCTGGCAACCCACAAATCACTTAATTTTCGGTATAGAGCAGCGGTTCCGCTCAACAACAGAAATCTGTGTGTGTGTGTGTGTGTGTGTGTGTGTGTGTGTGTGTGTGTGTGTGTGTGGTTCTGCTAGTGAAACAAACCTAATAGCTGATGTTATAATACGGTGCCTCATGAATTTCTAGATGTGACATTGATTGAGAGTCTTCTGAGTGAGCAGGTTGGACAGAATCCCTCATGTCATATCAGATCTCTTCACACAACCATCATCATTCATTATGAAAACACCTCACCTACTCCACCACTCTCCATTTACCACAGCCTTTATTTGCCCCTGCTGCCTCCTAACTCTTGCCCTTTAAAGGGGTAGTTCACTCAAAAATAATCAACCTAGGAAGAAGTTTATTTATGTTCTCTCAAATGATTTTTTGGAGATATCTATCAGAATGTCTGGGCTGTTCCATCACAAACATGAAATATATATACTCATATGAAGTGGATGGAGACTAGAGGCTGTCACTGAATGAAAACCTCCAAAAGAATAAAAATATACTGCAAACATTTACCACACAACTCTAATTGTGTTTGTTAGAGCAGAAGGCAAGTTTATCAGTTAATAGCATCTTAACTTTGGTCTGCTCTTCACACAAAGCAACCGTATTGCCTTGGAGGACTTGAAAAAATTTAACCCACCAGTCATACTGACTTGTTTATCCTTTTAGAAACTTGACAGCCAGAGTCACCATCCATCCAGCTAACAGGGAACGTTCTCAGAATGTTAGCTAACGGTCTCTCAAAGTTGTCAAAATTATTTAAAACTTTCTTGCAGTAACATTTGTAGATCATTTTCTTAACATTATATATCTTATGTCAAAAATGTTATTCTTAAGTAGTTAGGGGAACATGACAAGAATAAAAAATGTTTGAATAATGATCTTACAACCAAGCAATAACGTTAATGCAACGTCTTTAAAACTGGACATTTTGAATATTGCTAGAATTTTCAAAATAACATTAACATTTTGTTACTTAATAAAAATGTTGGAGAACGTTCTCACAACCTAAAACTGTTAGCTTGGCACTGTCATTGTATGGAAAAGACCAGTTTTGTGTGAACTGTCCCTTTAAGCTCTTTCCCATTGATGAGGGATGTTTGAGATTCAGATCTGGAATGTTCAGGGCTGTGCAGGAATCAAACCCCCATCCCTAATTTACCTCCATTTCTGTGAACCCAGAAACCCCTTAACCAATCACAGACAACTAACAACCATGAGAGAACAGCTTTCACCTGATAAAAGAGAGAGAGAGATTCATGAAGTGTGTAAATGAGCGAGAGAGTTTCAGCAGAAGAAAAGGACACAGACAGGAAGAGGAAGTAAATTATAAACTCTTCTGGGCTGATGTTAACTGGCAGCGACACCGTGTTGTTAAACGTGCCGCGGTAGATTGGAGGTGTCCAGCATTCATCTAAGACATCAGTCACAGCGCACACACACTCACTCACTCACTCACTCAGATACACACACACAAGCACACAAATGCACACACTCACTCACACACACAAGCACACAAATGCACACACTCACACACACACACAAGCACACAAATGCACACACACACAAGCACACAAGCACACAAATGCACACTCACACACACACACAAATGCACACACTCACTCACACACACAAGCACACAAATGCACACACTCACACACACACACAAGCACACAAATGCAGACACTTACACACACACACACAAGCACATGTATGCACATAAACACACACACATTGTGTGGAATGACAGACAGGGATGGGAGAGCAGTGATGGAGTGAGATGTCAGAGAACAGATAGGACGAGTGGGCAGAAGAGGAGAAAAACAGGAAGAAAAAATATAGGAAACCAAAGATTGCAGGAAAATTTAGGAACAGGTGAGTGGCAACCTGTTGTCATCACAATCTGGGGGGCTGTGACAGTAGAGCGTTTCATTCAGCACTGATTTCACTGAACAGCTGATACTGGTTTGTTTTGTTTGGTATGAAGAATGCACAGAGACCCATCACGGCATAGAAGATCTATGTGTGTTCTTGTTTTCTATTATTGTGAGGACCAAATATCCCCACAAGGATGATAAAAGTCACACAAACCTACATTGGTCATCATAGTCACCAAAATGCATAGAAACCTAATGTGTGTGTGTGTGTGCGTGTGCGTGTGCGTGTGCGTGTGTGTGTGTTTGTGTGTGTGTGTGTGTGTGTGTGTGTGTGTGTGTGTGTGTGTGTGTGTGTGTGTGTGTGCAATTACCTTCACAAAGCGTTTGTAGCAGCAACAACGAGAGGAGCAACTTGACCGGAGTCATCTTGCCTCCAGAACCTTCACACCACAACATCTTCAACACCTGTGATACAAAAACACATTATAAAAACAATTACAATCACTGTGACATCACTACAAACAATCGAGAGTAATTAAACAACAGTTTCTACACAGAACAGCTTAATATCAAAGCTGATTACAGCACGTCTACGTTTATACATGAGAAAAAACAGTGAAATGTTGCCTGGACAACGGTAAGCAGGAGAATGCTGGAAAATTACATTTGATGGTGTGAGTAGTGCAGAAATGATACACTGCACTTTAATAAGTACCCTGTGTTTAAAACTATTGCTATTAAAATCACTATGAAATCAAAATGTGGAATATTTTATAGTGTTTATTACAAATAATTTGTATCTGTACGTGTCATTATTTTTGTCATTAATATGCTCTAGTAATCTTTAATCAACAGATTAAATGAAAGATTAAAGATTAACGACTACCCGCCACAAAACAACATCAATTTGCTTGATGATGTATGTCCCTCCCCGGGGGCGGGACTATATATATACTGTCCAATGACCAGGCAGTGTTTACCCCTCGAACTTCCAACGATCCAATCAGATTCCTAAGAACAAAATCAAGTCCTGTCCTACATTTGTTTCTCTCATTCCAGAAGCCGTTTCACCAAAATGTGTCACCATGGAGAAGAAAACACCGTAGCATCTTCCGTTTCATGGTACCTTAAAAAATTCTATGACACTCGAATGAGAAGAAAGCACAGCTGGTAATCCACATCTGTGAGATTAAATCCATCTCTCTAAATCAATAATGCATGGAGATGTGATGTCTCCAGATTAATCCCATTACAACTCCAATGTTTGTATGATATGCAAATACAATCATTGTCCGTGTCCTAAAAAACAGCAACACGCTACAGTGATGAAAGTCAAAGGTTTCACATTGGCAGCTTCAGATACACAAACTGAAAAATCTGAGAAAGTCTTTAATTTTTGTCAAATTGAACTAGCAAATGACTTTGTCTGGGTATTCATTTAAAAACATAAATGAAATAAATACATAGATAAGTTAAAAAAGGAGGCCCATTACAACTTACTACAAAAATCTACTGTAATACTACAGAATAAAAAGAAATGACAGCGTTTCGAAATGGAAAATGAACAGAGAATCCACTTTTAAAAAGAATCTACTTTCAAAGTGAACAATGTGAACTGCTTTATTTAATCCAGTTCACTTGTGGTTCAGCTGAAGAGGGTCCACATTTGGTTCTTTTAAAGAGATCAGAAATGTGAGCACTATTGATAAGAACTACTGACAGCAGAGCGTGTGCAAAACAAGTCACAATTAGGAGACGTTAAGCATCTCCTGCAAACTTTTATTTCTCACACACCCTGTTGAACATGAAAGTTGATGTATCACTCAGATTTTACGCTATTTTCGTCTTCATATCTAAGCAGCAACAGCGGCAGTAAAAGATGTTAAATGTTTATCACATCGCAGTTCAAATCACAATCGCGACGTTTGTCAAAACAATCGCAAATTTACAACACGTATTAAACAACCGTATGCTACAAAGTTCTCTCCCGCCTAAAAATATGGCACGTTAAAAGCACTTCAGATAGGTGAAGCCTTCGAATAGACGATATTGCTTGAGGGGAGGGGTAATATATAGACAGCATTAATCATTAATACGCATATAATTTATGCATTAGAATGAAGAATAGTTTCACACCAGCTCCAGCGAGGGGGGGGGTTCACTCAACAAGGAATTCCCACAGAGCAAAGCACTCATACACACTCGGCGCTAATCGAGACGCGTGTGCCGCTAATCATCTCGCCGGCATCTCGCTCCCTCTCGGAGGGAAAATAAAGGAATGAAATAAATAAATAAGTGTGGGAGTAAGAGGAGTGAAGATGATATTTACATGGGAGGGCTGATGTGATGTGCGACTTAATTACAGAGACTGTAAGGTCGAAATTAATGATGTATAATCACGTCGAGCACAACCTCTGTTTAATTAGGCTAATTACCGAGCTGGGATTGGTTGAGCTTGTTTGTTTTGCTGGTATTTACTGTTAATGCTGTGGCGTTAAAGACGTCCGCAGGGACAGAGATAACACACTAATTCTCTCCTTATACCAGGAAATGGATCTCCTTAAAGTTCTGCCCAGATTCTTTGGATTTAATTCTCTAGGAAAAACAAGATGGCTATTCACACTCCTGTCATACGACATGAGCCTCCTGGTGGAGTCATATGCAAATTTTTGGCTCTTGGTTAATAATAAATATAAAGGGGAGTCCAAAACATGACACGAGGAGGCTCCATGTGCAGATATGGTTGTTTAATTAATGCAAAAGTAAAAAGTCAACATAAAACAATGAACGTAAACATGGCGTGACGTGGCACGACATCATGACAAGACAAGCAAACAGCACGAACACGTAGCAATAACTGACAAACTAACAATGTACAATGTGGTATGTATGCATGACTAAAAGCACTAAAATCATTTAACCAATCCGAACATGACACATAAGACAGGGAACCAATGAGAACAAGACATGAAGGAAGTACAAAGACAACAACAAAATACAACTTTAAAATAAAAACAGAACACAAGATAAATACGTGACAATAGGTAATATTACATGAATGAACAATTAATCATTAATACATCAAACGCTAGAAGATTTGGCTCCAAGTGCTTGGAGAACAATGTTATAAAAGCAGATACATGATCTACCTTCTCAGTGCTCATGCTGGATTCATTATTCAAAGGTTCAACCTCACTATGACATAGCTACTGTCTGTCTGTCTGTCCGTCTGTCTGTCTTAGCTCTGTCTCTGTCTCTCTGCCAGACTGATGATCTGATGAACTGTCAACACATTTTGTACTTCTAAAGACAAGTTTGTTCAAGTCTAGCCCTCACGGTTTGAGTCCTAAAGAAACACTGAGAGCTGATGTCAGATAAATAAATTATTGTCAAACTGGAAACGCGCAAGTCTTCCCCGCAGACCCGCTAACGCCGAACACGCTCGACAAAAACACATGAACATTTCAACATAATGAAATGCGCGAGTCGCATATCATAATGTTTTGGTTAGCATGGCAATCCCTGGTGTGGAATTTGAGCTGCAACCTTGGCAGTGAATTGGATTTCGAAAGAAACAGAAGAGGGACAAAAAAAAAAGAATGAGCGAGAGAAAGGAGGGAAATAGTCACATTTGTTTTCATTTGGCGTCATGCTGTTTCCTGGGTGATATAATAAACAGAGTTCCCAGGCGTCGTAGCGACTCGAACCTTGTCGCAGCTCACTGCGGTACAGAACATATCGCGCTGGAAGACTGCTGTCACGCTGCTGCGCAAAAAATCCACCAGCTTAACGTGTGCTGTGCTAATGCTTCTCTCTGAATAAACTGACAGTTTTGGAGCAACATGTAGGACCGTTCAATGGATGCAACAGAGCTTTATATAAACAGAAATTAACTAAAAGCATGCATAAGGGAGCCCTAGGGCTATGCTTGTGAAATGTTGTGAAAAGCTTTTTTTGGAATTCTAAACAGATAATGAGCCCAAATTAAGATGCAAACAATCCACAAAAATAGAATTTAATAGAATAGAATTTCACTCAGAGCATCTTGTTGCATAATACACATGTAAATATAAAACACATGTAAAAACACATCACTATCCTTCTATCCAATCAAAGCCCTACAGGACCTTTGTGAATAACCAGTTTAAAACCTAGCTAACAGCTTCAGATTGTAAGATAGTTTCCCTAATATTTCCATAAGTGAACAAAAAAAATGTATTTTCAATGTTTTAGGAACATTAAAAACATCCAGTTTTAGACGTTGTATTAATGTTACTACTTAGCTTAGCTATAAGAACATTATTTAAACATTTTTTAATTCAGTAACTTTTTAAACACTCCACTAACAACTTAAGAATAATATTTTGATATGTGATATAGAATGTTAAAAAAACATTCTACAAATGTTACTGCAAGAATGTTGTAAGAGAACTTTTAGCCAACACTCTGAGAACATTCCCTGGGTAAACAGCTGTTATGAATTCCAAGCTGACCCTTGTAAGACCCTGACACAAGCAGGAGCACAGCAATACAGACCCTCTGTCCAATCTTTCACTGTTCAAACATGTGACAAAAGATTACAGAAACTTTAAACAACCACCTCTAGGCCAAAAATAGCACACAGATTCTCCACTTCTGTTGTTGTTGTAAAAGCACTCATGTCTAACAAAGGTAATTGAAAAAAGGAATGTAATTCATTTTCAAGAGGCTTTCAGGCAGTAAATTGGTTGATTACAGTTTGAAAACCTTGTTTTTAATGTAGCACGCAAAAATTGAAAAGGCTACCAATCAATAAAAAGGTTACTTGCCCCCAGTGGCGACGCATAATCCAACTCAGCAATTTTTTTTTCCTTATTATAATTTAAATTTTATTTTATTAATGAGAAACCTACTGGGGCCGGGGGTCTACAGATCACAGATTATGGCATCCTGTGACAGAAAAATCAACCATTCAACTACAGCATTACAGGTGTACTGCTGGCATTGTGTGATGACACACCTGAACCAATGGCCCCTCCCTTACAGAAAAGACACATACATTTCACATGTGATCACAAAATGCTACAAAACACACATTTCACAACTCATCATGTGTTTTTGCACATGTGAAATTCATTGGGCTCATCCCCACTGACATAAAGGCAAGCTGATCTCTTCCCTGCGCATGCATAAAGGTCACAGGCCCAAGACGGGAGCAGTCAGGAAAACAGGAAAAACGTGCACTGGAGTTGGAAGTAGATGTCATGGATGTTGGGTCACTATGGTTCCGAGCTGCCCTGGGCTAACCCCTCTTCCCCAGTCATCACTCTTCTCCAACACCGAGAACAACATGTCCTCTTTCATTTATTACACTGTATCCTTTCAGATACTTTATATTCTCCTTTTGATATTTGTGTTGAACTTTATTTAAAATCAAAGCCTCTCTGAGGTCAGACAGCCACGCCCATCGTGACGTTTTTGCTTGCCCTGCTACAGACCCACATACAGTTCTGCTCTTAAAGACAGGATAGGCCATTTTTTCCAAAAACATTTTTGTTATGCTAGTTGAAAGTCTCCCTACATCCTGATAACAATCACTAAGTAAAATGGTCTAAACGAATTTATATCTATAATTTCTCTGGAAGCTGCATGAACGTTCAACCAATCGTTGCGTTCGGTCAGAATGCAATGATAGGACGTCTTACACGTTTGTGAAACTTTGTGTGCATTTATTTGTTTTGGAGATCGCTCTGAAGAGGTGCCTGTATTTCATATTTAATAAACTCCATTTGGGTTTATCAACTAGCCTGCGGTAGACTTTTGTGACACATTCTGCAAGGGGCGTAGACCTATGAGCACAACTACACAACCAAAATATTATTGTTTAAATGCCATTTTATGCAACAAATGCCTAATTTGGAAACAACAAAGCATCTATCTGTCAAATAATATTCAAAAATCACAGGAAATCAGTTATGTGGATCTTTGGGATGCTGCACACATGCTGGTGTAGGAACTGAGACATGAAACGCAACTTACACTTCAGTAAACAGAGTAAATAAGCGCAAATGTGCTGATTAAAATGTGGCAGTCGGCAGCTGTAATGCCATGAGTGTAATCTCTCTGTTTAACGCTGAAATTTCAGCATCATCTTGAGTACACACAAGTGCCATTTCACACTAAAGAGGGTAATACTGCATTGTTACAGCACCCAATTATGGGGAAGGATTATGCATATTCAATGAGTGTAGCCACGCCCACAAAATTAAGACAATGAGGCAAAGTCAAAAACAGATGCAAGGCTGCATACACACAGATGCAATATGAATGAATATGAGTAAACGATCCCTAAGTAGTGATAAAAATAACCTCCATTAAGGGCAAGTGTGTAATACATTGATGAGACTATCTCAATGAATGCTTTATGAAAAAACCACAGTCAACCATGTACATTTCAGACTCAAGTCACACCGGTGAACTTTCATCACGATCCAGCGATACGTCAAGATCAAGTTCTGAAGTGCTAAATTTCTCTTCAGTAGTCACATGTTCTGAGCAAAACGTTTTGCACTGAGCCAAACTTTGCTTTGAGTTAAGAACAACATGAAGAAATAATAAAATAATTTTTAAGTGTACAGTTTCTTAAACCCCTTTATGAAGACTGTCTGTTATTTATGCTTTCCCAGCTAACAATTTTGGATTGTAAGAACGTTTCCCTAAAATTTCCACCAAGTAACAAAAACCTTAAAAATGGTACTATGACAGTTCCTGGAACTCATTGACTGTCTCTTGTAATGACTGTCTCTTGACTGTCTCTCTATTTTCTCTGTCTGTGTTTCATTTTGCAGTGTCATCATTCTTCTCCTCTTTTTCTTTCTGCGTCTCTGTCCTCTCACAGTTCTACTCCTACCAATCTCACATTTCCTGTCTTTCATCAGATCTGTCTGTCTTCTCTCTTTCTCTCCTCCAGTTTCATGCTTGTCTTCTCTCTTGATTTGCCTCTTATTTCTCGCTCTGTCTCAGAGACCAGCTAAAGCATCAAAGGTCACATACACACCAGTTTCCCATCAACATCTGCTGCGCAAGAGTGAAACTAGGTGTTATTGAAACAATCTGATGTGAAATGCAAAGAGCTCAAAAACAAAACATGCTAAATAGACCTTTTGACAGTAAAATATCACACATCAGCTTTCTTAAAGCCAGAGCTGCACATGTCCAGAAGTCTAGAAAAATCTGGCAGCGCACAAGCAGTCCGTCTAGTCTCTGTTGATGATGTCATTCTTCTCACCCACAGACGTAGCGCACCATGCACAACCAAAGTATACTTTGGGCTCAAAGCAACAGATAACGTCTTTGCTTGGGCTTGTTTTAGCATTTTTCTACCGCGGTGGTTCCTGAACTGTAGCACATAACTTGTACATAACACTACAAAAAGAACTTCAGATCTTCTTCATCTAAGAGAGGCACATCGCTCTGAGAGTGACACACATTCAAAGATTTCTGTCACAATGATGATGATCTGTCTCTATGCAGGATACTTGACTTTCCACAACACCATTTGGATTATTGGCAGATAATCAGGGGTTTAATCAGTCATTATTCACAATTTAAAGTACAATAAAAACCTCTATTACCCAACAAAGCCATCTGCTGTGTCTAATACGACTACTACATCAATTAACTGCAAAACGTTTTCAAGTACAATGGATTGTAATTCTTGATTAAAAACAGTTGATGACTGTGAAAAAGGTTACAGGACATCATACAGAGAGTTTTTAAGGGCATCCTTCAAAGCACAGTACATCATTGTGACAAAAAAATGCAAACTTTGCTTTCCACCTCCATCTCTGTGTATTCCTCCTCTAAACAGTAAGAGTACATGTAATCCCAGCTAACAATTTAAGGTCGTAATAATATTTCCCTAACATTTCCAAGTAATTAAAAGTCTAAAAACATTATTTTGTAAGTTTTAGAAGCGTTTAACCCATCCAGTTTTGTAATGTTTTTGGTTGGTATTGTATTGGTTATAAGATTTCATTTAAAATTAAAGTTTATTCAATTCTGTATAGTTTTTTTACATATATATTCCCTGTTTGCTGAGATGCTTCCATGTTGCTAGGTGGTGGCTAGAGTAAAATGTCAGATAACCCAACCCAACTAACAGGGAACGTTCTCCGAACGTTGGTTAATGTTCTCTAAAGTTTTCCTGAAGTTATCAAAAATGTTCTTGCAGAAATGTTGGTGGAACACTTTTTCACGTTATATACCACATATGAAAAACTTTCTCAAAACACTGGTGTAAGTGGAGACTCATTTGAGCACAAGTGTGTCATGATGTGCCAGTGTGACAAGTGTGTTTTCTGAACTAAACACTTACTGCCAACTTACAATACAACAGCAGGAAGCTGCAAGACAAACACACACCTTTCTCACCTTTCTCAGCACGCCTGTGTGTGTGTGTGTGTGTGTGTGTGTGTGTGTGTGTGTGTGTGTGTGTGTGTGTGTAGAAAAAACTCTGGTTGTGCCTTCACATTTATGAGGGTGAATAATGTGTTTGTATTTATTTGTGAGAGTGTGTGTGTGTGTTTGGACGACCTGTAGAGCCAGTAATTACTGCAACAGGATGGGGTCCCAGTGACACGCTGAGATGCAGTTCATCCTGTCACAATCGCTCAAGCACGTTTTCTCCCCCAGACACAACCCTGTGAGGTCTCTCTCTTTATCCATCTCTGTGTGTGTTTCTCTCTCTGTATCTGTCTCTCTCTTCCTCTCTCTTTCTGTCTCTCTCTCTCTCTCTCTCTCTCTCTTTGTCTATCTCTCCATGTGTCTGTCTGTCTCTCTTTTTGTTTCTCTGTCTCTCTCCGATTCTATCTCTGTGTCTCTCTCTCTCTCTCTTTCTCTCTCTCTCTGCGCTCCCTCATCTTTTGTGTGTTTTTTTTCTGTTTTTATCTCTCTCTAGCTGCAGGACTCAATGAATTCCAGCAGGTCTCCAGTGGAGAGAGAGCAGCGTGTGAATCTCAGGCGTACTGTTAGGCTGAAACAGAGCAGAAATGTGCCACTGATACACTAACCATGAGTGGCATCCCTTCACAGCCACCCACCTTTACAGAACAACAACACAATCTGACAGAAGCATTACAAGCATGTCCGACTTTTACTTCATAATGAACAACTTCAGTGTTGATAATGATATCATGTATCAATATCCAAAACATTCAATCTGTCTCTTCCTCTTTTGTAGAATGAGCTGCCAGCATCCACCAGATATGCTCAGAATCATATTACTGTATATATTAACTAGCATTGTCAAAAATGAACTAAAATCCGTTATTAAGCTAGTACATGACAGATCTCCTTACCCTGATTTACAACAATAAGTTTATAACAATGATTTGTAATATGAGCTGTCGGTCTGACTTCTCAGTGTCTGTAAACGGTAAACAGAAAAGGATGATCTGGCTACTGTAATGCATGTTTGGTACTGTAAATGGTACAGCGTTTGTATCTTGTTCTTACAGCAGTTGTTTAGAATTTAAACTCGTCATCCACGTTGCGAAAATAACTGTAATTAATCTGCAATTTTATGTTTCAAACAGAGATGGCAGTAGAGAGTTGCAGATTGCAGCTTTAACTAGTTATATGGTAGCTTTACTGTAATTATATACTTGTCTTGAAATTATTTTTTTATATTGTTTTGTTTGCACAGTCTATAGTGCTGAGCAGGTCATTATAGCTTTCATGTGTGTATAACGCTGTATGTGAAAGATAAAAATCTCAAATCTGGAATAGGAGAGCAGCATAATTTACAAACACTTGACCAATCCACAACCATGGCGAACACCATTTATAATAAAAATGTTTCTTTCGCTTTTTGCATTTAACTTTTGCCCTGGCTTGCGTTGTAATCGTACTGCTATGTACTACATTAGCTATTAGTACAAATTAGTATACTGGAAAAAAAACTTGTGATGTTCCTCATCTGAAAGTCTCTTTGGATAAAAGCGTCTGCTAAATGAATAAATGTAACTTTTATTTTAAGTGCTGAAAAGCACTTTTTGTCTGTTTTTCTTTTTATATGAAATAAATGAAGGGTGACTGTCACAGAATGTGACAGAATGTGAACTCACAGAGAAGAAATCTAAATGCAAAAACCTGAAATTCAATAGACAAAACATGCTCACACAGAAAAATCACAGATGAGATCTCTTTAATATCTCAATTTTTTCTCCTAGACAGCACTGACACTAAACGAAGAGGAAACAAGTCTTCTGTATATTTCCCTTGAGAAAACAACCCAAAAATCTCACAAATGTCTCCAATATAGTTTCAAAACAGATCGCAACAATGTCACAAACAGAGCTCAGATTTACCAAGACTGCAATCAAGTCAAAACATTGAAAATTACAATATAAACTCAAACTTTACTCATCAAATTGACCTAAATCCAGATTATTTTAGCTACAATCTACATTAATTTTACATCTTCATACGCTTTAATGTATTTTAACAATTGTCTCATTTGTTTTTATTTCTTCTACGCAATTTTGAGAGAAATATTTGAGACCTGAATTTAAGCTGATACCTAAATGAAACACAATTGAGATCTCCATTGTTTCTCCTGAGCTATAAAAGAGCAACCTCTGAGAAATAAAAATGTTCCTCTGGCAGAAGTCGCATTTGTGAGTGAGAAAATGAGCATATTTCAGTGCTGAGCAGTTGTGCAGACAGACATGTTGACTGTGTATCAGAGCTGAGAGGTGAGCAGCAAAACTTCAAGACAAGCTCACAGTGCAGACAAAAAAGCATAAATCAATAACCTGTCAGAGGACAGCAGAGCTGCAGAAGAACTGATATTCTCTCGCTCTGTTTTCCTGTCTGCATCATCCCTCTCTCAACAGAGAATTTGTTTCGGTTTCCTCTATTATTGCATTGCAAAACAAACTGCCGGGATTCAGAAAGGGAGTGAAGGAGAAAGATAGAGCTGAGGTATTGTGGAGCGGTCCACAGCTACAATAAACCCATCAGACTGGGGGGGGGCTTGCTTGACAGTAGACGAGTAAAACAATACAAACAAAACTTGGGAATAAAACAAACCTCTACCTCCAACCAGCTGATCAGTCTCAAACAAACACACACTCGCACACAGACACTGACGAACATATTGGACAGTGTGAGAAGTTATTTCTGTCACTTTCTTTTCTCTTTATTCCTCTTTTTTTATTTCTTACAGCTTTGTTTATGCCTGTCTGCATGTGAGGATGAAACAGAAGGGGGGAGCGCATAAATACAAAGGGTCAGAGGTACAGCAGATAGCCAAACACTCATTCATCACTGCAGTCACACGCACACACACCTCACTGGCCCTGCTCTCCACTAATGCTGCTTTAACGTCCTCCAGCAAAGTTCCCACTTACGAGCCTGGAAAATGCAATTATGTTGTGATGCAGGTTCAAGTGATTTTGGTTGGAATAAAATGGACACGTTGGGCAATTTCATTTATGTTCTTTTTTTTCACTTCCAAACAAAGCTTTGGAAGCTTTTGACTGCTGGCTCATAAACTGGATAAATGAGCTGTATTTTCTGCCCAGTTAAAGGTAGGGGAGGCTATTTCAGAGAGGCTAGCAATAGCAAGCTAGCTTTAAAAGAAGATCCCGTCCTTCCATCAAAGCGCTCTCCAAAGCCACACCTCCTTCAATAGTGGAACGAGGTATGCAAATACATAGTCTGACAAGCAAGTAGGACATCCTGGTCCAAATGCAATGACTGGACAAACATTTTATGGTCCTGCATCTTGCACAGAAGAAACATATTTATATAAATACAATTATACTGCTTTACCAGTGAATGCTATCATGATGTGAAAAGACTTTCAACCAGCATAACAAAAAATGTTTCTGGAAATAATCACCTACCCTTTAAAATACTTTTCTTTCAACATTACACAAAATACTAACAAGCTAAATTATAGAGTCAATATTTGCAACTTTTTATGATCAATAACAGTTCATTTTTGCCATGATTCTTTAACTGACACACATTTCTAAATCTATTCCAGTTGAAAAAGTTAATTGCACCTCATCATTCTGTGAGGGCACCATAAGCATACAACCCGCATTAAACACACACTGAAACATGCATTACACACACAGCTCAGCTCTCACTATCTGCTAGGAATCCTACCACAACAGCTAACACAGACACACACACAAGTTTGTCTGTAGCTGCTCAGAACTGAGATGTTTGGATCCGTACAGGCATCACTGAAACAAGAAGCTCCAACCGCAGCAGATACAGTTACCTTAAAACTGAACATAATGATCAACATGACCTCAGACAGACACGCCTCCAAACACTCACACAATATACCTTCAAACACTTTGTACACACACAACCTCAAAATCAATTTACCTCAATCAATAAACAATATCAACAACCTCAAAAACCACAATATACACCTCAAACACACACAGAACAGGTGGACTGGATCAGCTGTTTTTGGGAACTTTGGTGCTTTTTTAAATGTTATTTGTGCAAAACACAACAAACACAAACTCATCTTATGCATTTAGCTTTTTCTGTTTATTATAGAAATAGAAACAGTGACATTTATAATTACGAGAAGAAAAGAATCTTTGCTTTTAACTCTCCCAACTCTCTGCCCGCTGTTTACACACAC
Organism: Ambastaia sidthimunki; assembly: GCA_036877625.1. Lineage (NCBI taxonomy): Eukaryota > Metazoa > Chordata > Actinopteri > Cypriniformes > Botiidae > Ambastaia > Ambastaia sidthimunki. The sequence continues at coordinate 48,871 of JAZGTK010000210.1, forward strand.
ACACACACACACACACAAAGCTGAATTCTGTACATAAACACAAACAACAAGGATTTGTCACGCTGTAAAGCTAACAGTAAATAGGGTATTATGACCGGCCTTTGTCTGATTATTTATGAGCTGGGCTGTAATTGAACACTGCAAATCCTCCAGCTCTGAGTTATGGATGAACAGGAGAGGGCGTTCGAAAGTGTTATCCATATGCTCCTCTATCTCTCTCTCTCCAAACTTTACAGACTCGTACCTGCCTCGTTTAAACATCAACACAAATACATAAAGTTTTGCATACAGAGTATCAGATGGAACAAATATGAACAGAATCATTTAGACTCACATTAGATGAAGATGACAGTCATCATCAATAATATTAAAACTGCTTTCTTATACACGGAGCAGGTGGCCCCCTCATGGGTGCGGCCATGTTGAGGTCACATGACCAGCTGTGTCTTGCAACTCCAGTAGCAATAAAAAGAACATTAACAATAACTTGGCACTTAAAAAACATGGCATGAAATACATATATACAAATCAAGCAAATCAAACAAAATTTAAAAATAGATCACAGCATTAGTGTGCAATCCACCAGTCTAAAAATACTCAGCAGGACATTAGACAACGTTCAAAATGTCTAGTTTTTCTAACGTTTTTTAAAACATTCCACTATCAGCTTACAACAAAACATAATTTTAATATAAAATAAGTTTCCGTTAAAACTTTGAGGGAACTTTTAGAGAATGTTAGCCATTGTTCTGAGAACCTGCCTTGTTAGCTTTTAGCTTTTAAGGTCCAGCTAGCCCTGATATTTGTTATTGCCATAAAGCTCGTAACAGGCTGCCAGCAGTTCATCGTCTCTGACAGAACAAACAAGCAGCAGGACACATTCACATCTGTGCTCAATTACAATTTCAATCACACATAACTGTAGACTGAGATGAGTGAGGTCAAAAACACCAGGAACACTCTTGACACCTCTCGCCTGCTCTCTTATATCTCATGAGGCTGTTCTAATCATTTATTGAGGATTTAGTTAACAGGTGCAGTCACTCTAAACATCAGACATGAAATTACTTCAGATCGTGAACTGAATGTAGGCAACAGGATATAAGTCACACTTAAGAGATTTTGTTTTTGAAGAAAACAATAAAAACACAATAAAGCTACAAACCAAAAGCTTTGACATTTGTGTTTCTTGTACTGAGTCAGGAAGTCAATCTGTAATATTTACATCCAGTTTTTTTTGCTATATGAACTCACAGGTGAGAGTTCACAACGCTGTAACTTTGGTACTCAGTGAAAGATTTAACTTCTACACGTGGCTCTGTTCTCACAGTCACATGCATACTGCATGAGACGTATGGAAGACTAGTGTGACTGCACCCTAAGGTCATGCTTGGAAAATCTGTTGTTATTTTGTATAGCACTAGTCACAAAGAATGCAGTTCTGAAGCAGTAGGAATAACACACAACCTTTACTATTTCTGAAATATACAAAACAATCATTTGTATGAATAGAAGTTATATTTTTATTAAATTCTGTGTGAACCGGAAGTTGCAACCAACTTCATTCAAAGTAAATTGAAAAATGGAGGCGTGGCTTGTTTTAACTGGGAATTGATTGGCTCTAGAAAAGTAGGCGTTTCACAGCTCACAGCAGACTTACTGTAGGAGGGGAGGGGTTTAACGGCTCTAGCTCCACCCAAGCTGTCAGACTGACAACATCAGAGAAAGACTGTCGTTTCAGAGGGGAAGTACATTTTAGATTTTGATTAAATATTTTGAGGGCACATTAATTTTAACAACAACAAAGTGTTCCTGTAGCTCAGTTGGTATAGCATTGCGTTAGTGTCACAAAAGGTCACGGGTTCGATTTCCAGGAAACACGTGTACTGACAAAATGTATAACATGTAACTATAATGTATAAATTATGTAACTGTACATGTAAATGTAGCATACAACTATTAAAAATGTTTGTTTTCTTTTCATAGCATTACCGATACTGAGAGGATAACCAATAAGTAGAGAGGAGGGTGGATGAAGGTTAATATATATATATGTATATACTTTATATAGGCTAATGTCAATAAAACGCAACAATTAAGTTAATACATTACAAATAAACATTTATGCAATATTAACTCACAGAATATACAAAACTATACTGTTAGTCAAGCCAACAGAAGACACTACAGTGCAGTGTGTGCAGTATGTTACTACTCCATTCCAAACACAGCCAATATGTTTTAAAGCTTGATGAGAGTGATCTGTCCAAAATCCTTTCTCCTTCTGCACCCCTCTTCTTTATTCTCCGCCTCTGACCTCTGCGTTCTGCCTGACTGACCCCTCTGATTTAATGACCTCACACAGACGGGACGCTCGGAAAGAAAAGGTGAAAGAGAGACAGAACGAGAAGCAAGCGCTAAAACGAGGAGCGAGAATCGCTGCAGCTTACAGATATTCACAGATCACAATTCTCTATTTTATTTCTCAGATTCATCTTTTATTTTCATCATCTCTCCCTCTCCTGTAGCTTCAGAGTGTCACTGTATCTGCAACTCATTCCTCACTCCTCTCCGATACAGCCATTCATTTCAGCCTGTCACTCAAAATACCTGTCCCGTCCCAAACCTTCATTTCAATGATCATTCTCTCTCTCTCTGTTTGTGTCTCCGCTTCAGAGTGGATTTCAAAAGAGTGACAGACATGCCGAGCAAGACACTGTGGCAGAAAAGCCCGACGATTTCATATCAAACAGAAACACTTGTGCAAACTCACAAACGCACACGTCTCCATTTTGCATTTGTTGTTTTGTAACTCTAACGAAGCCACAGTAACCAAAGTCCTGATGATGTCATGCTAATTTTAAACTGACATGCTATCCCCACAATAAAACACATGAAGCTTTCAGATCAGGCACATCCCATAATATCCAAGGAACAATTTAACCTAAATCATTTTAGCATAAATACACATCTGTAAAACCATAAATGGAGGACTCTGTTCTAAACCGTGAACAGTGGACTCTCTACATCTGCTGTCTACTGCCATCTAGGGCAGCATTCTAACTAAACTAGAGTCTCAAAATGTGACTGATTCATCACAAATCTGTGTCATGCAAACAGCAGTGTCGCCTAAATGTTTGGCCAGAATAAGACACCTTACTATCTTTGGTAACTGCCTTTCCCTTTAGTGTCCCAAAATGGGACCTTACAAGGTTTTAGAATAGAACCAAAGTGTCTTACAGACATAAAATTGTTCCAGTTTTGCTCAATAGTTGAGAGGTATGAGCTAAAACTGTACACAGCATGTGTCTGTACAAGTTCAGTTAGCAAGGTTCAAAAGATGAGCAATCTCACATTCACATAAACGAGTGAGTGACATTTTCACAACTAAAACCACAACTTAACCCTCTGAGAATATCCTGGGATGATGTCAAACATACTACAGCCCCATCTCCAGTTCTCCTTATATCCTTATATCACTGTGAGTGTCTCACAGTGTACACTTTAAGGAAAATAAACATGAAAGAATTAAACCCTATTTATTTTAACCAGACAGCGACTCCAAAGGGTCAGACCCTCACAATCTACAGTATAAACATGAAAGGAATAACAAATGGGCGAATTAAAACAGGCTCGGGGGCATTTGCATGCACAGAGAATCGGCTCTGTAAAGGTGGATTTTCGCTCATGCATGTTGACAACACTAATCACCAAACCCAATAACATAACAGAATAACCTATTAAACGTGATTATCGGTTTACACCGGTTTGCTTTATCTATAAGCATGCATGGATGACGGGGACGCGCGGGTTTACGCTCGCGCGCTCAGGTGACACATGAATAAATAACAGCACGCGCTACCCGATACGCGCAACTTACCACGCGCGACACTAACGCAGGACTTTGCGCAAAAACTAATAAACTCTTAAAGGCAATAACAACTGAAAGCGCAGAATTAAAAAATAGTGAAACATTTACCTCATGAAACAAGATATATTAAGCTGTAGCTCAGAGAAAATACCGCCTTGCCTGGTTAATATACACACAGGTGACTTTACTGTTCTCCATCATTGTACTATCCGACTCAAGCTTACCAAAAAACCCGTCATAAATATTAAAACCTACACTAAATATTAGGCTTAAATACAAATGGAACTATCAATGGAAAAACGTGCATATAAAATATCACTGTCGTCTAAATCAACTGTCTGAAATAATGTTATCTACAGAAAAAGACGCGTTTAGACTGTCAGTGGTAGTTTTGAGTCTGATGCTGCTGGTTCTCTGTGAGTCCTACCTGCTGCCTCCTCCTGATCAGTCCGGCCCGAGCGCGCTTCACAACCGACCGACCGAGCGCTGATCCCGCTGCTGAGAGAGTGCCGGTGCTCCGAGTCTCTCTCTCTCTCTCTCACACACACACTCTCTCTCTCACTTACTCTCTCTCACACACACACACACACTCTCTCTCTCACTTACTGTCTCTTTTTCTTTCTCTCTCTCTCTCTCTGACTCTTTCGTTCTCTCTCTCTCTGACTCTTTCGTTCTCTCTCTCTCTTACTCTCTCTCTTACTCTGTCTCTCTCTTACTCATTGTCACTCAGTCTCTTTCTCTCTTCTCTCTCTCTCTCTTACTTATTGTCACTCACTCTCTTTCTCTCTTCTCTCTCTCTCTCTTACTTATTGTCACTCACTCACTCTCTTTCTCTCTTCTCTCTCTTCTTTCTCTCTCTTCTTTCTCTTTCTCTCTCTCTCTCTCTGTCTCTTACTCTGTCTCTTACTCTGTCTCTCTCGCTCTCTCTCTCTCTCTCTCTCAGGTTGCGGTTTCAAATTTAAGTTGAATGTTGCATGACTGAGCATCATCACAGAGTGTCACTTATTAATTACAAATGTTTCGTGTAAATAAATGAAAGAAAACAATAAATAATATTGCAGCTGACTACAAATGACAAGATCGACGTTGCATCATGAAAAGCTGGAGAATGTTTTGCTTATTTCTTAAGTGCTTTAAATTGGTAGTTGCATCGTGTAATATTATAGTGATCTGTAATAAAGGCAGGACGGGTCGCTTTGTCGAAGCGGTCGTGACGTTTACTGTCAGCGACAAAATCAATGGACCACTTTGCTAATGATTTTTTGTTTTTTAAACATTTGGAAAGTGAATTTCGAGGAGCTCTACACATTGTGTCAAATCGGTGTTCATTAACATTCAACAATTTTTCACTCCGAATAATTATGATTATGAAAATATGAATATTAATGTGATGACCATGATCCAAACCTGCTCTCGAAATATCTTAGTAATTTTAAGATTTTTCATATTGGTCGGATACTGTTATATTCTAATACAAGTGACATTCTATACAACTTGCATTATAATAATATAATATAATATAATATAATATAATATAATATAATATAATATAATATAATATAATATAATATAATATAATATAATATAATGAACATAACATAATATAATAATAGTTTTTTAAAAGACACCACGAGTCTTTTCTGTTTCTCTGCTGCCACCCAAAGGTCTTTTCCTGTATAATTCACATGAATCGAGAACAACAACCGAGAGATGCAAAATGTTTTCGCTAAATATTTATATTTTCACATGTAAATTACTCCACATTCATTACAACTAGTTCACAAATACACATCTTATCATACACAGAGCCACCGTGTCTTTCTTCTCTTCTTCTCTAAAAAGCGCATTTCTGAACCTAAGATATGTTAAATGTTGTAAAGACAGGCAGGTGTAAAGAAATAGCCTAACAGCTGACCTAAAATTTTACTCACCCTCATGTCGTAATAAATCCATATTAGTGTCATGTTTCTGTGGTAAATAAATGAATATGTCCGGCATATTGTGAGAGAAACACCTGTCCTCCTGTATCTACCTGTGTTTGTTTTGGCGCCTTGTTCGACATTTCCTTCCAGGTTTCTTATTAAAAAGGTAAGTTTGTGTATTAATGTGCAATGTTAACAGATTTTAATTATGAACTGTTTAATAAAATTCTCATATGACTGCAGATGGTCCTCGCTGTCGACTGTAATAATATCACGCATTTGATAAAATATAATAGTTTAGTGCGCCTGCGCAATCGTTTGACGTGGCTGCTGCGTGCTAATTGGACTACTTTTATACTATGCACTAAAAGTATTTACTCTTATATGATGGGACATAAGTACATAGTTTGAGTGCTTAGCAAAACAGTATGCAAGTACTGAAACATGCTAACGTGTAACCAAAGTTACTTTTTAGCGCATGCGTCATAGTAATGGGCTTTTAGTATTCTGGTGGTTTGCCAAACGCTATAAAATCACCAGATGAAGATAATGAAGATGTATATTTATGTTTACCTATATCTTAGGTGTGTTATCTAAGATATAAGATTTTAATAAACAATTGTGTTTTCTACAGACATTAAATGACCTACAGTGACCAACATTATTGAGATCAGTGTATTCTCTGTATTTATGTTTCATTTTACCACTAATGTGAAGTTTGAGACGGTAAAACCCACGCAAGCACGTTGCAGTAATAAATGTAAATAAATTGAGTACGCGCATGCGCTTTAAAGATATGCACACGTCATCTCACCCCAGTCTGCACTCTGCAGTGAAGAGCGTTTGACACGAGGGGCTTTAATTTATTTAATGTCGCTTCTGGTGTGTCGTCTGCTCTGTTGTGTACTAAACACAAGAGGGCAGCAGTAGTCCATCATGACGATACAGATATCTGTGGGAACAGCACAATAATGAGGAAGAGGATGAAGGATAAAGATTACACAGTTTAGAAGACGTGACATTGTGGAAGACTGAATTTTTAGTGCATACGATTACAGGGAAGGGAACAGAGTACAATAATATGTCAGTATTGGGTACTGTGAGACAAAAACTACTGCCTTATCTCACAGTACCCAATACTGACATATTATTGTACTCTGTTCCCTTCCCCATAATCGTATGCACTAAAAATTCAGTCTTTTCCCCGTTATGGCCATTAATTATATGTTTGGCTATTTGGCACTATTTTATTTATTTTCCCGTGCGTGTCGAGTCGAAACTTAGTCTGCAAATTGGCTTGGCACTGAACCCGTTATTTTCTTAAAAAAGTTACATAAACGATTAAAAAAAAACGCAAGAGCGCGTCATTTGTGGGCGGCTCCGGGTTCGAACGAGTCTCCACACCTTTGCGTTATTTTCGAGCGCGTCGCGTTTTCCAGCTGTTTTTGATAGCGGACTCTACAATTACAGGCGCACACGACCACGCCTGTCCCAGCAAGAGGAAAGACTGAGAAGCAAACGCAGACATTTTCACAGCTGTTGCAGAAAACTTTTCCGTAGAAAAATGTCAGGAGTGGCATACACGCTCGCCAAGAACAGGGCACAGGCGGCTGGTTTCGGAACCAATGCCAAAGCCGTCAAATACCTGAACCAGAACTTTGAGACCCTCAGAAGCGAGTGTCTGAGCCGCGGTCAGCTCTTCTGCGACCCCTCGTTCCCGGCCGCACCTGAATCTCTGGGCTTTAACGAACTCGGTCCAAGATCTTTTAAAACCAAAGGGATACAGTGGAAAAGACCTGGGGTGAGTTATTTACGATGGTTTAATGCAATCGTGTAGCAATAACGTATATTCATATAAAGCAGAGTTGGGAAATTAATGTGATTTGGCATTGATAAACTGTACCTTAATTGTTTAAGCAAGCCAAAATGTTTGGATAGATGAAGTAGAATCTATTATAAATGTAATTTTCTGAATTTTTGGGCAAAACCAAAGTGACTCACCCTGTAAGTATTTGAATGAAAAAGGGCGTCGCAGTCCGAGTTCAGATGCTTTAGGCTTAAACTGACTACACAACATCTAAAACAGACACAGAAAAGTTCAGAAAAACTGTACTTTTGCAGGAATTGACTTCCAAACCTGAATTTATAGTTGGAGGCGCCACAAGAACAGATATTTGCCAGGGTGCTTTAGGTAAGTGTTTCAGAATCTACTGCCTTTAGGTCCATTTTTTGTCTTTTGAATGGCTGGTGTGTTTAAAACGTTTGGGGAAATCCCTTGTAAACACATGACACATTTTATATGTGTTGTCTTTGAGCACTAGGTTTTCCTTTTCTTGCACATCCTCAGACAGGAAACTGCTGTCAAAACTCACACCTTGTAAACTTCCATGACTTGGTATTGCGCTGAAGATTCATTATGACTAATAAGGCATGTCTTCATAATAAATCTACTGAGTTCTTGCATATCAGAGAAGTCTTTGTGCTCTCTTTGGGTGGAATTCCACAGGCGCCGTGTTCAGCCCCCAGATTCTAAAATACTGTTTGTTTTTCTTAGACTCGCAGTGAATCAGTTCAGGCACATAAAAGAATCGTATGTCATAATAACAGCACTGGATTTCTGTAACCTTTTGCCTGACAACACTGCTTAGTATCATCCAATATGTTCATGTGAGCTAGTAATGGAGAGACACCATATATTTTGGATTTTATCTTGGTTGCACCCTGTATGTTAAAGTGTGACTATTGGAAAATGGAAATGGGTCACATAGCAACAGTTTCCGTGTTGTTACACATGATGTTTTATCAGGAACACTTAACTGTAGCTCTATGAAAGATGATTCATCCTGAGAAACACGCGTTTCAAAGACTGATCGACTGATACAGTGTGGCGAGAATCTGAAAGACGCTTATTTGCACACAGCCGGTTGAACTGAACATTCTTTGTAAAGACTGTAGCAAAAACACTTTTTAGGCAGAGCACCAAATAGTCTTACAGTAAACTGCTAGAGGTTATAGTCTCATCATACTCAACCGGTCTGAATGTTTTTCTTCATGAACTTTGGTTACTGAATGAGCATTTTGTATGTTGCTGCTGTGTTAAAATGTTGATGTTCTTTATGAGTATTAAAGGTTGGAGCTTGTAATATTCTAATATTGTAAGTTTGTTAAACATCTGCAACTTTTACTGTAATCTCACTCCAGGTGACTGCTGGCTCTTAGCAGCTATTGCCTCTTTAACCCTCAATGAAGATGTCCTGGCTCGTGTCGTACCCTCCAACCAGGGCTTTGGCCAAAATTATGCTGGAATTTTCCACTTTCAGGTAAACAGAGTTCATGTTCTATCTCTGGATGTTGGATTGACAAATTTTATGTAGTATTGTGTAGTTTAAATGCTTGGACGATATGAAGGGAAGTGACTTAAATATTTAGGTTGTTTAAAAACACTTTTGAAATTTTTAAAAGTCTAGGTTTTGCTAGGAGGTTGCTAAGTTGTTGGACTAGTTGCTAGGGCTTTACTAGATAGTGGCTAGTGTTGTCTAACTGTTTGCGTTTAGGCAGACCCTAGGTTTGTACAGTAATAGTGTTTTGGCTTGGTCAGGCAAACCAAAGACATTTAGAAATAAGATGTACTGCAAATCAGTTTAAATCTGTATGATTATGTTTTAAGAGAGACTCATAACTGGCTCTAGTTGATGGGATGGTGAAATATTTTGGTCAGGACAGGAAGTGACTGACTCAGAATACCGCACCATTGATCCCAAAGGAAGATCCCTCCCAATATGTGTGTGTGCGCTTAATTTGACATTGTATTTTAATTCTCTAAATTGTACTGTAAGTATGTTACAGTAGCAGTGTTTCACAGCTACCACATGAAGAAGGTTTATCAGACAGTGTTTTAACTCTGCTGTGTTGTGTGTTATGAGGGATTGGGTGTGTTTTGGCTCTGCGGTGTGTTCCTCTTATTGAAGTGTTTGTTATTTGGGGCAGTTGTGGCAGTTTGGGGAGTGGGTGGATGTGGTGGTGGACGACCGATTGCCCGCAAAAGATGGAGAACTTCTGTTTGTTCATTCAGCCACAGGATCAGAGTTCTGGAGCGCCCTGCTGGAGAAAGCCTATGCCAAGTGAGTTATACCATCTCCCGTTTGTTAATTCTGTACATTTGTACCCTTAACATTTCTGACACACATAAGAACAGATTTCATCTTGTTTATAGGACGCATGTCTGCCTGCTGTTGACAGACTGTCTTTCTGTTTCTCTTAACTCGTTCTCTGTGAGTGACGGTGTTATTGTTTTGGGTTCCTCAGGGTAAATGGATGCTATGAAGCTCTGTCTGGAGGTTCCACCACTGAGGGTTTTGAGGACTTCACTGGAGGCATTGCAGAAGTATACGAGCTGAAGCGCCCTCCATCCAACATGTTCCAGATCATCAGGAAGGCCCTGGAATCTGGAGCTCTGTTGGGCTGCTCTATAGATGTAAGAGCCGTTTTCCAGTTCAGCCAGATATGAAAATTCTGTTGTTATGAATCATCCTCATGACATTCCAAACCTGTATTTTTAATGCAAATATTTTCCATGACAGTTACACTATACTGTGCTATAGGTGAACTATACCTTAAAGAAAGATACGGTGAAATAAGCAGCAAGGTTAGATGTAAACAGTTCTTCTCTGTTCTTACAGATCACCAGTGCTGCAGACTCTGAGGCCATCACGCACCAGAAGCTTGTGAAGGGACATGCTTACTCTCTTACCGGGGCAATTGAGGTTGTTCATCTTTGTTATTCATGTTTCCGTGATTATCTAAATAGATACTGGCAAAAAAATGATTTTGGTACTGCTGCTCATAAAAATACCTTTATTATTTTGACTAAAATGAGATGATTTTTTTTGCTTTACCTTACTAGTGTACTTGTAAACTTTGTGTATGATATTGTGTAAACGCTGGGGCAGTTGTGGCCTAATGGTTAGAGAGTCGCACTTGTAACCTAAAGGTCACGGGTTCAATTCTCAATGCTGACAAGAAACAACTGAGGTGCCTTTGAGCAAGGCATCTTGTCCCTTATTGCTCCCCAGGTGCCACAGTGCTGCCCACTGCTCCGGGTGTGTGTTCATTGTTTCCAATGTGTGTATTCACAACTCACTACCCCTAATGTGTATTCACTAACTTAGATGGGTTAAATACTGAGAACAAATTCTAAGTATTTAAGCCCTCATGTCACTTTCACTTCTCTTCATTTAAACTTCATGTTTTGATGGTGACCCTTTTACCTTGTCAGGTTAATTACAGAGGCCGAAAGGAGAAGCTGGTCCGTGTCCGTAACCCTTGGGGTCAGGTGGAATGGACGGGGGCCTGGAGTGACAAGTAAGACAACATCACCCAATTCAAAACACAACAATCAATGTGTTTGTTTTATAAAAATCTTTATTAAACTGTTTAAGGAGGTTGTAGTGGGGCTATTGTAGCATCATACAACAGTATAATGGCAACATCCCAGCTAACCGGAAATGATCTCACAATGTTTTTACAACCAAAAGTTGTTAGCTGGGACTGTGGTCCTGGATGCTGATTGGTCAACACAGTGTTTTTATCTTGGGAAAGATGGAACTAAACTAATTTAATGAGATTTGTGAACGTAAAATTGTGCCCTTTAGATATGACTATATTTTTAATATAATATGGCCTTTTGAATAATCTTATTTATAAATTTAGTTAAACTTATACAATACGTTCTGTTTATAATTGTATCCATTCACACACGTTTAGCTCTTCTGAGTGGAACTCTGTCAGTCCATCTGAGCGTGAGAATGTAAAGGCAGAAGATGGAGAATTCTGGTAAAATCATGTTCATTCAAACATGTTATTGGTATTAAGTTGTTTTGGCACCGTTGAAGCTCTTCCTGGCACTTGTCTTCACTTCCTGTTTGTTTTTGCGCAGGATGTCATTTTCAGATTTTGTGAGACAATATTCTCGTATAGAGATCTGCACTCTGACCCCAGACACACTGACCTCTGACTCTGTCAAACACTGGAGCACCAGTATGTTTGATGGCAGCTGGAGAAGAGGCTCAACGGCTGGAGGCTGCAGGAACCATCCCTGTAAGAACCTCCAAATCGCAGTTACACAGTCACTCAGTGCTGAAGTGTTTCTTGCGCCACTAGTGGCAACAAATGGAACTGCAATCTATTTGTTAAATGGCTCAGCTGGGTCAGTGGTAGCCAATGGCATAAATTTCAGGCCTTCAAAAGTGAAGCTTGAATATCTTATAGTTTGTTGTGTTTTACAGACACATTCTGGATGAATCCTCAGTTTAAGATCAAACTGGAGGAGGAGGACGATGATCCTGATGATAATGAGGTGGGCTGCAGCGTGGTCATCGGTCTGATGCAGAAGAATCGACGCAAAATGCGCAAGGCCGGAGAGGACATGCACACGATTGGCTACGCCATCTATGAGGTGAGGTTGCTAAGATACCTTGTTGTATTCGTTATTATAATAGTGATAATGAAGGCTGTTTATAAAACCATTATTTTTGCTTCCATTTCAGGTTCCTCCTCAGGTGAGCCAAATTCGCCAATGAAGATGTGGAGTCTTAACATACACACAAGATATTCATAGGAATGTCATACTTATGGCCTCTTTACCCTGAGACGCTTAAGCAAAACATCCAATCAACCACACAGCAACACCTTTAGCAACCACCCAAACACCAAAGCAATGCACTAGAAACACCCTAGCAACAGCATAACCTAGCATAGCAATACCCTGCCCGTGCTGTGGCAGTGACGTGTGCAGGCAAGCACTTCTCATGTTTTCTTCAGAAAAAGATCTAGTTCTGTTTTGGATGATTTCGTTGCAGTTCCGCGGGCAGAAGGAGGTTCATCTGGATAAGAACTATTTCCTGAGCCATGCTCAGAAAGCTCGATCCGAGACCTTCATCAATCTGAGAGAGGTAAGCAGCCGCTTCAAGCTTCCTCCCGGAGAATATCTCATCGTCCCCTCGACCTTTGAACCGCACAAGAACGCAGACTTCTGTGTGCGAGTGTTTTCTGAGAAACAGTCTGAGATGCAGTAAGGACTCTTTTTGTAAAACATTTACAAGTAATTGTGGAAAGTTTCCTTTTTCATCACATTCATCCATCTTTTCTCCAGACAATGTGATGATCCTGTGGAAGCAAACATTGAAGATGTAAGTCACATTTGTCTGTGTTTATTTTATGATTCTGCCATTACTAATATGTTTGTGGCACTGATGAACACATTGTCTCTGTCTTCAGGACACAATGTCTGAAGAAGAGGTTGACTCTGGTTTTAGGGGACTGTTTAGCAAACTTGCAGGAGAAGTAAGTTACTTTTAAAACTTGATACATGTTTAAACAATTACTGTAAATATATTCAAATTAATGTGTGTTTGTTTAAGGACATGGAGATTTCTGTCTTTGAGATGCGGACAATTTTAAACAAAATAGTTGCAAAACGTGAGTTGTCTTTTCGGTAATTATTGAAAAACAAACAAAAACACCACATTTCTAAAAAAAAAAGAGGGAAAATTGTCTTTGCCTTACAGGGACGGATATTAAAACGGATGGATTCAGTTTGGACACATGTAGGGTTATGGTGAACCTCATGGATGTATCCTTTACCAAGAGTCCATGCAGGTCAACTACAGAACTGCAGGGCAAAAACTCCTCACAATTCCCTGACAATTAACTTTGTCATTTAGGAAGTTCTGCACACTCTTGTCTTTTGGCTTATTTATTATGCTAAAATAAATGCAGCAAATGGAAAAACATATTTCTTGATGTCTGAATTTCACTTAACTCCGCTGCAGGACAGTGGAAATGGTAAGTTGGGGTTAGGAGAGTTTGCCACATTGTGGAAGAAAATTCAAAAGTATCTGGTAAGTTTGTCCTGAGGGTCGCAAACAAACTCCAAAATGCTGCTTGTGTTTTTGGTGGGTTGTTTTGAAGTAATGTCTTTATTCTTGTCTTTAGGTCATTTACAAGAAGAATGATATGGACGGTTCGGGCTGCATGAGCACACCAGAGATGAGAATGGCTTTGAAGGAAGCAGGTGACCTTTGACCTTCATTCCACCCTTGTAGTATGTTTGAAATAAGTGAAGGATTATAATACACTTATATTGGACGTTGCAGTCCATATATACCTAAAAAAGCTGTGATATGAGATTCTTTATTGTTATTGCGGTTGTTTATATGTAACTGGGTTTGTTGATGCTTACTGTACAGGGTTCTCTCTGAATAACAGCATTCATCAGCTTCTGGCCGCCCGCTATGGTGAAGCAGACCTGACCATTGACTTTGATAACTTTGTGGCCTGTGTGATGCGTCTGGAGATGATGTTCAGTAAGAACACATGCATGTTTACCACATCCTGATAGCTTTCACTAAATGGTCTATCTATATTTGTATAAATACATATCTTCTGTGGAAGGTGCAGGACCATAAAATGTTCATCCAATTTCAACTGTTCCCAGTGCAATAAGATGTCTCACTTGAATGTCAAATTGTGCATTTGTTCTTGTGTTTTGGGGGAGGTGTGGTTTTGGAGTGCACTTTGAACAGAGGGCGGGATCTTATGGTTTCAAGGCTAGGTTGCTATTGCTAGCCTCTCCGACATTGGCCACCCTGCCTTTAAATTCCTGATTCTGATTGGTTGACGTGTAAATACAACGATGTTAATTAATTTTCTATGATTGCATGGCTAAAGTAGATTTGCTGACCACATTACATGTGCATTAAATTTACAAACAGTTCCTTGTGCTTATATTGTTACTGTTTGTCTGTTTTAATTAAACTCAACAGCAATTTTCCTTTTTTTCTTTTGTAGAAGTGTTCAAGAAAATGGACGTAGACAAAAGTGGCTTCATTGAGTTAAACTTTAACCAGGTATTGTATGCCTCTCCAACTAACCCGTGTGTTTTGGTTAGATTCTTTGTTGTGTATGTGAGCATTTGCCTGAAATGTTTTTATTTCTCTCTTGCAGTGGCTGATGTTTGCCATGATTTAAAGGACCAGAGGATTTTGAATTGTACTGTGATTGTGTTGGTTAAACTCCATGACAATCATGTTCTCAGATGCTTCATTGTATTGTGGACCTCCTGGAATTTGTAAGTGTGTCCACGATATGGCCTTGTTGCTACAGAGATATAAGTTTGTTTTATTTGTAATACGCTTGTTGGCTGTTACTGCCGTGCTTCCAAGACACCACAGCAACTGTTTCTTACTTTAGTGGCCTTAACTTGTAACAACACTTAAACGTCTATCCATTAAAGAAACTTACCAAACCTACGAAGCTAGTTGCCAAAGATGAGGCTAAACCAGTTGAAAAAACTTTCAGACTTGCATGAACCACATCTAGGGACCAATATGCTCACAGAGGCTCCTGAATGAATTCAGTTTGCACATTTAAAATATATTTGTAGATATTTTGTTTAAGTATAATGTCTATTTTTGTATTTTATAAGCATTACACAAAGAAATTTAAGATAAAACCAAGCATGTGACTTAACCCATCTACCAGAAACATCAGAGCATTAATACATATTTTTAGACATCAATACATCGTCTAACAAACTGCCTAAAACGTCTAACAGACGTTTTGAATGTTCCTATAACTTTAAAAAAAAACATTGTAACTTATTTTTGTTACTTAATGGAAACGTTAGGGAAATGTTTATACAACCTAAATTTGTTAGCTGGGATGCCACCGTGCAAGCAATGATGTCACGTACATGTAAATGCATATCTAGTTTGTATTGTGTAAATGGATATTATATGTGTCTACTGTTCAGCATTGCATTTAAAGGTAAATTAATAAAGTTGACCCTGTTTAATGTTGTAAGCACTCGCCCGTTATTTCATTGCACTTGTCCGGTTTATTGATGCGTGTGTCGCTCCGCCTCTTCTGGACTCAAACACACACTGAAGCTCCTCTAATACACCCGAGTATCTTTCGGTCCGATATATCGGTATTTTTACAATATATCACTTCACAGGACTGACAGGATCTCAGTTATAAGGCAAGTTGAGCGTCTCTCGTGTTTCTGTCCTCAATGATTCGTGTCGATGTTTATTTGGCTTTTATTCTCTTCGCGTTGCTCTCCGTCGGCCTGCTGTTGTTATTATGTATAAAACACTTTGTATCGCGTCGTATCTGTATGTTGTCGGAGCATTTAAGCTGAAAAACTTATGCAAAACTTATACATCCATGCAAAGCTATGCACTTTGTGGCAATGTTATAAAAATGTTTAGTGAAGTTTATCATTGAATGAGTCGCTGTGATTTGTGCAGGTTTTCTGGAGTGACGGCAGCGCGTGCCGGACATTCAGTGTTAAAACCTCAAATATCGCCAATAATACTGTTGCTATACAGTTATAAAATATAAAAAAACTACAGGTTTTAAAGCGATAAATGTCATTCTTTCTCGCTGTTGTCATCTCAGAGCTTTGGAGCGACATTAAAGCGTTAGTTATTAGATCTTCATGATCATGCAAGTTTTTGATGTTACACTAGGACATTGTGTTGCATGAATGGGATTTATCTACATTGACATTAACTGTTTGAAAGAAAGACTGAGTTGCAGATAAAGATGCTTTAACAATATGAATATACAGTGACATGTCGTGCTAATAAAGTACCTAAAACTGACAGCAAGAAATTCAGTTCTGCTTAAATTAACATCTCAAGTTTACACAAGTGTTAATAACTTCATTGTGGACATTTGACAAGAGGATAAAGCCCAAATATATTTTGTCTTCATTTTAAACTACATGTAGACTATGATCATAAATAAATATGTAAACGTTTGTTTTTAAACAATATATATGGCCATATAAAGTATATTATTATGTTGGATCCTGAACTTTTAACCAAACCCCTATTATGGTCATTTGGTCTGTTCATTTATTTTTCATTATCCCATTAACTTTAATATATTTTGTCTCTGACAGAAGTGCAGAAAGGGTGCGATTGAACTATGCTGTATTATTTTAGAGTGAGGATTAAATGTTGAGTGTTTCTGATGAACCATCTCGGTAGCAGTTTTGCTATTTATATCTCCAGCATGTTTACATATGGTGGAATCTCGGCACACATCAGTGCTAACAGACTGAAAGCAGAGGGCTTGGGCTCCTTCGAACAGGCCATACACTTCCAGAACCAGGATTTTGAAGCCCTCAGACAGGAGTGTTTTGAAGGAGGCTTCCTGTTTGAAGATCCCTGCTTTCCCGCTGAACCTCCATCTCTTGGCTTCAAAGAACTTGCCCCGTATTCCTCCAAAACCAGAGATGTGGAGTGGATGCGCCCTACGGTGAGGGAGAAGCTGCAATCTCTAACTTTCTTAGGTTAATAATGAACAAAAATTAGTTATTAAACAAGTACAAATCTGTGTTTAAAACATTCCTTACCTTACCCTGATTTCCAACAGTAAGTTTATAATGATTTAGAATTTGAGCCGTCTGGTCTGGTTCTGTGGGAAATATCAGTTTGGCTTATTTGAAAAGTACGTTTCAAGTAACCTGCAATTTTATGTTTCAAGCAGAGATGGCGGTAGAGAGGCGAAAGTTACAGATTGTAGCTTCAATGTGTTGTCAAATAGACTTTCCTCTTAAAAACATTTATAGACAAACATTTTGCTTCTTTACATTTCATAGATTAGTGAGATATTACTTGGGTGGGTTAATTTATGTCACTATCCGGACATCTTGCCCCGACTTCCGATGTTCAAAAAAACAGAAAATCCTGCTTTGAATTCACACCACTAGTTGAGTTAGAAGTTTAACAATGAACTACTACTTCTTTGTCATTTTTAATCAAAATATGAAAACTGTCTCTGGAATTGTTGCCATATACAAGCCTAATGGTTGTCTCTGAAACCATTCCTGTAACCAACACAACCAATACACTTTTCACAATCCGGTCATTCTCCAGTATGTGTACTCCAGTTCCTCTTTACTCTCTCTAGATATCTGTTTCACTGGAATTATGTCAGATTTCAGGTTGACTTTATACGCATAACACTGTATTACAGAGTGTGTTATTGAGGCTGTAGACTGTGTGGACACTCCCAGCCCAGCTTCAGTTCGAGAATGTCCTCAGATTTAACCGAGCTGACCCCTCCCTCCACTGCCTTCACTGCAGCTGTTGTCACAGTTATAAAGTCACACACACATGCATCACAAAGACTCTGCAGCCACAGAACATATGATTCAAACTGAGGCCTCAGGGGTGCTTTAATTCAGCCGGCTCACTATAGTTACCGTGCTGTATTCATCATACCGTTTCCCTGGCAACATACAGTAGGTGTGGCAGAAATCTGTATGTGTCTGTAAACTGAGATACTTATAAGGCCTTGCACAGAGAAAACAAAGACCTTCGGGTTTCCCAATCCTCATTTTAGCTCCTCTAATCGCTTCTTCCCGGCAGGAACTCTGTGATGATCCGCAGTTCATTGTGGGCGGAGCCACGAGGACAGACATCTGTCAGGGAGCTCTGGGTAAGAGATCTGGTTTAAAATGCCTGATTCAAATGTCTAGTACAAGTTTCTCATGTTTAAGAAATGCTCTTCAGGTGTTTTATAACATGTAACCCTGTGAAATGATGTGGATTTATCATCAATCTAAAAGCATGAGTCATGACAGAGCGGGCAGCTCATATAACTGACCCCGGGTGTGTCTGCATGTGACTCAGTGGCTTCCCACTGATCTTGAGTCAGTGCTTGTTTGCAATCATGCCCACTTTCATTTTTAAGTGTAAATTTTAATGGTTTTCATTTGTATACATTCCTGCCATACTGTGGCTAAAAAAGTATGAAAGTATTTGAACAGGTAAGCCACACTCAAAAATGAGGAAATGAATGATTGAATAATATTTATCATCACATTGGCATTTGCAAAAAATGTTACTATGTGCAAAACTAACCATTTTGCAATGACTGATGTTCAAACATTTTTGGGGACCCCTGTAAATCAGTTAACACCCCCTGAAGCTTCCATGAAACGGTTCAGTTCATTCAGCCTGCTGCTGGCCCACTTTAACAGTTCTGAGGTTTTGTAAAATTCCTCTGAGGTGGAGATTGGAGGGGATGGCAACATGAATAAGTTCACAGGCCGCACAGTGAAAATAAGCCCCGCCTCCATCTCTCCAACCCCCTGCTGGTTGTAGATGGTAGTTACACTGCCGTGGTTAATAGAGACATTCAGAGGCAGTTTCAAGTTCTGTTTTATACCTGTTTGTTTGTTCTGTCAGGTGACTGTTGGCTTTTGGCTGCTATCGGGTCACTGACTCTTAATGAAAAGCTTCTACACCGGGTTGTTCCTCACGGCCAGAGCTTTCAAGATGGATATGCTGGAATTTTCCACTTTCAGGTTTTGAGACACACTTTGTATGCAGTAGAGTTTCTGCTCTAAATGTGGAGCCACATTTGAAGTTGTTGTAAAATAGCCAATTGGTTAAGAGAAAGCCACACATCCACTGAATTCTGTATTAATTCAGACACTTAAAAACGTCCTTTCCTGTGGTTTACCGTAACACAAGACCTCAGAGCTTTATTGTATGAGTATATTTTATGAGTTTATGAGCATTTTAGGCTGTATCAAGCTTTCCACAAGGCCTTCATATAAAGTCTTAATTTAAAGTCTTCTAAGATTTGTGTTCACAGCTGTCCATCAGTGATGGCTGATTCATTGCGGTTGTTTCCGTCTGTTCTGCAGTTTTGGCAGTTCGGTGAGTGGGTGGACATTGTGATCGATGATCGACTTCCTGTCAAAGGTGGAGAGCTCATGTTTGTGCACTCAGCAGAGGGAAATGAATTCTGGAGTGCATTGGTTGAAAAAGCCTATGCGAAGTATGTCCTTCATTCTACTTCCTTTGCAGACCCAGCTAACAATTTAGGCGTAAAATTGTTTTCTAACGTTTTCATTTAGTAACAAAAATGTTTTGTTAAGTTCTATTAAATGTTTTTTAGACCTTGTATTACAGTTAGTGTTTGGTTCTAAAAACATACAATAATTTTAAATTCTGTAACATTTTTTAAACATTTCATAACTACATAAGAATAATGTTTTTAATTTATATATATAACTATAATTAAATAAGTTCTACATTGTGATAACATTGAGATGAACTTTTAGAGAATGTTAGCCAAAGTTCCGGGAACGTTTCCTGTTACCAGGGGAGAAACTAAAGATGATTCAGTGATAGTGGTTTGTTTGTCAGGTTAAATGGCTCGTATGAAGCGCTCTCTGGAGGTTCCACCACTGAGGGGTTTGAGGACTTCACTGGAGGAGTCTCAGAGATGTACGAGCTCCGCAACGCTCCGAAAGATCTCTACCGAATCATGAGCAAAGCTCTGGAGAGAGGCTCCCTGCTGGGCTGCTCCATCGATGTGAGAAGATGAATGAAAATCCCACTTGTGTGTCTTCTAAAGCCATTTAATAGCGTTATTAATTTAAAACCGTAAGAACAAACACTGAACAGAAGAATATTAATTTTACCTGTATTGATATTGCCTTGCAAATACTGTAATAACCTTGAAAGTGCTGTACTATTATTTATAGCACTTAAAATAATATCATGCAGATATGCTTGTAGAATGTAAACCGAGTGGATCTTTTAGGTTATTAGTATTGATTCAGCTGGAAAAGCTTGGGTTCACTCCAAACATGATGAGTCAGTCACACACAGCTTCCAGAGTAAAACGTGCTTCTCTTTTAAATTCCTCCCTCTTTATTTGTTTTTTGTTCTTAAGTATGTTTAAATGTGACTTTCATATGTCTTTATGCACATGAGAAGCACTTTAAAGTACAGGTCAGTGTATGAAACATGCTGTATACTTGCCTATAAGTGCCACTTTTTTGCATTGCAATGATTACAATGAAATAACAGTGACATTAATGATTGGGTATTTGCATTGGTTATAGATGAATTCATTATTTTTGATTGTGTACCAGATCACCAGTGCTTTTGACATGGAAGCCGTGACGTTTAAGAAGCTGGTCAAGGGTCATGCTTACTCTGTGACTGCTCTCAAACAGGTAATGCTCACAGTGTATGGTATGATCTGATGTGTGTGTCTTAATGCTTAAGATCTCTCTCCACTTTCACAGGTGGACTTCCGGGGCTGTGCGGAAAGGCTAATCCGTATCCGGAACCCGTGGGGTCAGGTGGAATGGACAGGAGCCTGGAGCGATAAGTGAGTTACTGGGAATGACTAACACTGAATAATGTTCTCATAACGTTAATACGACGTCTTAAAAAGCTAGATGTTTTGAATATTCCTAGAACTTTTTATTTTTCACATTTTTGTTATTTAATGGAAACATTAGGGAAACGTTCTTCAATCTTCAATTCTTAGCTAGAGAGTACCTTACTCGGTTCAGCCCAAATATTTGAGCAAATGGAGAACTGTACACTGTATTCCCTCTACAGCTCCTCTGAATGGGATGAGATAGATCCGTCTGAGAAAGACGATCTGAATCTACAGATGGAGGACGGAGAGTTCTGGTGAGCTTTAGGAGCGTCAACAATTCCGCGTAACACATCGATAGAGTGTACAGTCTGTAACGGTGACTTCCTGTTCCGACAGGATGTCGTTTAGTGAGTTTCTGCGTCAGTTCTCCAGGCTGGAGATCTGTAATCTGACCCCGGACACTCTAGGCGATGATGAACTGAGTCACTGGAACACCATCAAGTTTCACGGCTCCTGGAGGAAAGGAAGCACTGCGGGGGGCTGTCGAAACCACGCCAGTGAGGACACACTAACATTTTATCCTCACATTACAGTACATTTACAGTACACTTACAGTAGTACAGTGTACCATAAAGAATACCTGTGATGTCATGAAGAGTTCAAAAAATAACTTTATTGTATATTGTATATACATTTCCTGTGTAGAGTGTTTCAAACCTGTCAAAATGAGATTCAGTTTTGGTTCAGTTTTGACAGTAGAAAGCAAGTGAGCTCACTAGAATTTGGAACGGAGCTTTTGAGAGCTGTGCCACATATGGTATTGTGCTATAGTATTTAAACTCAAAATAATTTAAATTACATTATGCATTTGACAGACTCTTTTATCCGAAGTGACTCAAGCTACACACAGTACAGAACAGTATTGTGTGTTCCCTGGGAATCAAATCCACAACCTTTTGCACCCCAAACACAACCAAACTCTACCAGTTGAGCTACAGGAACTAGAAATTAAATGTCATAGTAGTGAAATGTGTTCCTGTCTTATTTGGCAGACACGTTCTGGATTAATCCGCAGTATAAGATCACTCTGCTGGAGGAAGATGATGATCCAGAGGATGAAGAGGTGGCCTGCAGCTTCCTGGTGGCTTTAATGCAGAAGGACAGAAGACGATATCGCCGCCACGGTCAGGACATGCACACCATCGGATTTGCCATCTATGAGGTGAAGAGAAACGTCATCTAATTCTGCGTTTACTCAGCTGAGCATTAATGGATATTCTTAGAATGTTGCAATAACGTTTGTAGTAAAATGAGGTGTATGTACAGTCAGCCGTGAACATGGACATTGATTGTCATGGACATTGAGTTTTAATCATTATGTGAGAGGAAAGAAACTGGAGTGCTAGCACAGTTAGGTAGGAAACTGGTTGCCTGGAAACTGGGTTTCTCATTTATGCAGAAACTTTATACAGTCGTTATTCAAAAATATTATAAATGTCATTTTAATAAAATTGAAAGGAGCAAATGAGAATTAAGGATTACAGAGGACTGTGTAATACCAGTAATAATTAAATATTGATGATTTTTTCATATCATAAATACATTAGCATTAATTCTTTTCTCTTTTTTTACACCTGTACAGATTCCTGAAGAGGTATGGATCGATTTCAGCTATTACTGTGTTTATTATGTTTGCCTGCAGCATTAAGTCTTATTTAAACAGTTACATTACATATTTCCACATTCAAAATATAAGTTCGTTTAATTTAAACTGTATTTAAATGTATGAATTTACCAAGAGTGTATTTACTGTAGAATAACAGAGACATCATTTTTTTTGTCTCTGCAGTACATGGGTTGTCAGAGCGTACATCTTAAAAAGAACTTCTTCTTGACACACTCGTCATGTGCTCGATCTGAAACCTTCATTAACCTGCGTGAGGTGAGCACTCGTCTCTGTCTGCCTCCTGGAGAGTACCTCATCGTCCCCTCCACCTTTGAGCCCAGCAAAGAGGCCGATTTTGTCCTACGGGTCTTTACAGAGAAGCAATCCCAGACAGAGTGAGTCTGCATGTGTGTTCTGGTTCAATTACAATTTTAATTAGAATTCGGTTCTTATTTACCTGCAAATGTCCAAGCTGCTGTTTTCTGTTCAAGGCAAGTAACTGGAAAAGAGGGTAAAAAAAATCACTGAGCAATAATGTTGATTTTGAGGTTTTTGGAATGCATTTGTTTATTCTTTTATTGAAGTTTGATCTGTTTGCTTCTGAAAGGGAGTTGGATGATGAGATTTCAGCAGACTTAGAGGACGAGGTGAGTTTTTGAACTTTGAACTTTTTGAACTTCATATCCGTGTACAGTTGTCATGTGCGTGAGACTGTGGGTCAAACGTGACTGTTTTCTTTCAGGATGAAATCACAGAGGATGATATTGACGACTCTTTTAAAGCCATGTTTGCTCAGCTCGCTGGAGAGGTGAGGAAATATTTAGCTTTTTTTTAAAAAAGCACTTATTACTGTGAAGCTTAGGAGAGTGTGTTGAATATCTGTCATGTTATGCACAATAACCTTTTTTAAAAAAGTTACTGATTGCTGCTTTAATTTAGACAGAGCTGATGTAAATGTCCGGATGGTTTTTGTTTTTCTCTTCAGGATATGGAGATATCTGTGCGTGAACTCAGGACCATTCTTAACCGAGTAGTGTCCAAACGTGAGTTACACACCTTCTGCGTGCTCAGTTCAGTCAAAATGACCCTGTTTATCAGATGACCTGTGAATGAACTGTCTCTCTTTCAGACAAAGACCTGAAGACAGATGGTTTCAGCATGGAGTCTTGTAGAACTATGGTCAACCTCTTGGATGTATCCTTAATCATTTCAAGAAATATTCAGTGAAGTCTATTACTGCAGAAAATAATAATCAGAGATCATTCTAAAAGAGTTTCTATGGTGACCGACAGCATGTCACGTGATCAGTGATTTTTCTCTTAACTCAGAAGGTTCATCAGAAGGACGGCAGCGCTCGCTTGGGCTTAGTTGAGTTTCAGATCCTCTGGAACAAAATTAGAAAGTTGCTGGTTAGTAAAGATTTATTTTGACTAGTAGCCCACTGAATCAAAACATTGTTTTTTTTTCGTATCTCTGAAATTTTGAGAGATGGTTCTTGTATAGTTTAAAAGTAACAAAAGCGTTCTTCTGCACACAGGGAATCTTCAGAGAGTTTGATATTGATAAGTCAGGTACCATGAGCTCCTATGAGATGCGTCTTGCAGTGGAGTCAGCAGGTAAATTAAGTCACTGTGACATCAACATTTTAAATAGCCAATAGGATTTCGTTTTTGATCGTGAGTGCTAAATGAGTCATCCATATTTTTGGTCTGATTTCATAGAAAAAAATGGTTGCATTTTCTGCTTAAGATTACATTTATTATACTTAATAGGGCGTAGTGTTGGCTGTCTGAATCCATCAAACCATTTTTGGACCATCCATCAAACCAACCTAGTTAACCAAGTCTAGTCTGAAGTATGAAGAGGTAGAACCGTCTGGAGAAAAAAAAACGAATGAATAGTGAGGCTGTGTCAGGGTTATTTTTTTGTGTAGAATAGAATATAGATGGTCCCAAAGCTAACATACAAGAACTTTTACATTTCATGGGTATTTAATTGTAATAATTGGCACACACTCCTAAACAGGGTCTAAAATTAATCTTTTGCACCACCCCACAAGCCAACTGGGTAACTTCTTTTACTTACTTTTGATGTGTGGTGTTAATTTTAGACTTTGCATATAAAAAGAATAACTGGTAGAATGACACTGTGATCAAATGCACTGTTTGCTTTCTCAGGCTACAAGCTCAACAACAGACTAAACCAGATTCTAGTAGCGAGATACGCAGAGAACGAAGCCATCGATTTTGATAACTTTGTCTGTTGCTTGATTAAACTGGAGTCCATGTTCAGTAGGTTTTGAATTTGTCTTACATAGTGCCCCACATTTTTAAGCATATATTATATATCCTTTATACTGTATATAATATGGTGTCCTAGCATGATCTATATAGTCTTGTATTTCTTTGTAGGAGCTTTTCAGGAGATGGACAAAGATGGAACAGGAGAGGCTGAGATGAACTTAACTGAGGTGATCTTTCTTCCTGGATTTCTCAAGTTTCAGATTTTTTGTCTGCGCAGGACTTTTTTAATTTGTCTTTTGTCTTATCACTCTCTTTTTTTGTGCAGTGGCTCTTCATGACCATGTGCGGTTGAGGTTGACCATCTTCAACGCAAGAACATTCTGCAAAGTGCCTCTATACTAAACTGCTAATGCAACAACCACGTGTTCACAATAGAATTTGAGTTAAGCCACTATTTTTCGTTTATAATTTGTTTCCATTTAAATAGGAATTAAACAGAAGAAAGAAACACTCGTTAACTAAAACACTAGTTAGCTGTCTGAAGAAGACTTCACTCGCTGCTTATGACTGTTAAAATGTTCTGTGAAAATCACACGTGTGGAATGAGTATGTAGCATGTTTTGCATTTTGTTCTACAAGCAAACCAGCCTTTGTTTATGAAAGGTTAGCTGTTGATAGTGCCACAGGAAAAACGAATAGGAAACCACAGCATTGCATGTTTTCCTGAAAGGTGAACGAATGTGTCTTATTAAAAAGCCTTAGAGGCAAAATGCAAGAATTGTATAGGCTGTATGTTAATGTTACTGATCTGATGTCAGCAGAGCACCTGAAATACAATTCTAGAGTAAAAACTAAAAAGTTCTAACTTATGTTGTTGACTTGTGTGGTTTCATACACTAAAGCTACGTGCACTTCTCCAAAAGCTTCAAAAGTTAAAATATTTAATCTAACTGTCTAATGCTGTCTAAAGTGAACTATAATAAAGCCATTAATGGGTTGACATCCCAGAAAAGTTTCAGTATTGTAGAAACCCCTCACTATTTTGCAAATACATTCTGTGATTCTTGTGCCACAGACATTCAAACGTGTTCCTAATATTAGCTGATGAACACACAATCAACAAACTCATGAATAATAACTACAGTAAATACTGTGATAAGTCACATCCACATTTTAATTTAAACAATTGTGACAACAGAGTTCTTCAATTGCAGGGTACAAATACTGTTTTATTTACAGACAAAGAAAGTATAATATAAAGGGTACGTTTGAGATTTGCCAGATCAAAGAAACACAGATCTACACCAATCGTTGAGCAATGGCTATCAGTTTGGAATATTCGCCCTCCATTTTGCGCAGATGTGTCGGTATGGGAGCTTTGATTCTAGTTCCTGTGGGGTTTCCATTTTCTTCAATCAAAACTACGTTGTTTGAGTCAAAACGTGGTGTCATTCGTGCTCCAGGCATCTTCTGACCTACTATGAGAGCTTTTTTCTTCTGGCCCTTAATAGCCAGTAAAACTTTGTCTCCCACTTTACCGACTCCATTCTTTGTGTAAACATGAATAACTTTCGGTGGCCGGTGGTGATGGGCATTTCCAAGAGCGCTGTTGTCGACCACCCTCACTCGTGTTAACTTCTGAATAGCAGCCACAGCTGCAGAGACACTGAAAAGAGATTAGATGATGTGTTTTTCAGCTATAATCATGTAAAACAAATGTCATTACACTTTGGACAAATGACCATAGAACAAATTATTTCATTAGCTAAATTAGAGTAAAAACTACAAAACAGTTTGTAACATTATACAACAAAACCAGGGTTCCTACATTTTAATTTGCACTAGTTTTAGATTTGTATTAATTGACTTTTCCAGGCATACAAATTCCCTGATTTTCCAAGTTTCCTATGATCATGAGAACCCTGCATAACAAAAAGTACAATGTTAAGAACTGGAAAATCGATATGAACACAAGTAGATAGAATATTTACCTGAAAGCTCTTTGCTGCATCAGTTTCGGCAAGACAACCGCCGATAATGACAAGGCCATACTGAGCTGAGAAGAAAAACAAACAGATAAAACTTACCATTAAAAACGCGTGTTATTTCTAAACTGCAATAGTACGAAATATGGTGACTGCCAAACAGCCCTTAAATGATTTAACTCAACTTAATCAAATTTCCTTTGAATACCTACAGCAAATAAACTAAATCACATATGTCAGTACTAGCCAAAGTGTTGTGCTAAAGTAATACTAGATGCAAGTAAAATAATAAAATACCTGTTTAACTCATTCACACCAGTCCAATGTCACATACACGCCTGTCTTGCGTCATCACAAGGCGACGTTTGTACTTTTACTCGGCATCCATTGACACGAGCTCACCGTTAGCGCCACCTGCAGTGCTGGATGACGCCACAGGTGCAACATGTTGTTAGCATGAAATTAACATGACACGAATTTTAATATGTACTATGAACAGATTTACAAATCAGGAAAAGCAAGTAAGTAATTCGGTGGAGTTTGTAAGTATGATTTCTATGTGATGTTTCCTTTACATCTTGCCTTGTCTATATGTTTGCTTGGAATTATCCCTGTTATTGCCAAAAGTCTCAATTAAAATGTAATACGAATAAATAGGTCAACATTTGTACATAAATGGACCCTGTTAAACATGCCTGAATTTTTGTACTACATTTTGTCATTTATATTATTACGCCTTTATTTATTTATTATTTATTAATGTAGTCCAATTTACATATATTTATGTCCATAAATATTTATTGATTCTTTCATTTATTTTTATCTTCCTACGATTAGTCTTGAAAAGTCTTGAAAGTAACAGCTAGAGGTCAGTATTGGACTAGAAAATCAACACATTGCATTGCATTTATGGTTTTAATGTTTGTGCAGGCTGTTTATATATTACCCTGAAGTATTTTTTGTGTTAAATACAAGGTGACATTTAATCAAATTAATTTGACCTGATCTCTGAATGCCACTGATTGTAAGTGTAGAGAATATGCATAGAAAATTGACCAAGGCTTATTTAACTGGGGTAAAATGGTTAAGCATGGGGCTAGTACTGGTTAGGTTTATGGTTAAAGGGTCTGTGTTTGGATGCCACGCCCCTTCTCAACACCCGTGACTTTTAACGAGAAACTGGAACATAAACTTCAGACTTTCAGTTTCGTTTAGGTTCTTAGTGTCTTTTGTAAACAAGTTAAACCTTCCAGCTAATATATTAATGTTTTAAAGTCTCTTATAGCTTAAACCAAGCCGTGTTTTTTTGAAACTGAGGTAACGAATAGTACCAATCAGTGGCTGTCACACACAGGCGCGCGCGCGCACTTACACTGGAACAGCCTCGACCCTGAGACGCGCGCTCGGGTTGGGCAGCGGGAGCGCGCCCGGGTCCCAGTCAGTCAGAACCGACCGGAGTCCCCAGCGAAACAGCGACGGGCAGAAACGGTAAGAAACCGACACTAACGGAACCAGCTTTGATGAAGGTCCGGACGGGTCACTTAATTTGAACCTGTGATTGAAAAGCATCGGCGTTGAGTGACATTTACACACTTTGTTTCTTTGAGGGAATGCTAGCAAGCTAACTGCTAACTTGAGTCATTAATGCTTAATGTTGCTTTGCTTATATACTGCTTATTATATTTCAGTGTTACATTTTCATTATACTTATTTTAATATGTAAACGCTCATGCGTTTGAATACTGTAGTGTTTGTATTTGTATTCTGTAGTACTTGAACTTATTCTGTCACGCAGCTCAATGAGTGTTGGTTTATATATAGCAACTCTGCTGAAATATCAATTCTTTATCTATTTTATCGCCTATAACTGTTATTTGAACTTCTTAACGCGAGTTTATATTCACTCGTGAATACATGGTAATGACAAAACTGTCAAATACAGACGACTCAATGTATTGAACGCACGGAAACCTTGTGTTTAGTTCAGTTAAGATTGTCCTTTTGTGTCCTCTCATTTGCTCATGTAAATTACCTGCTTTTAAGATATCACTGTGTACAATGACTCAAAGAGGACGAATACCAAAAATGAAACTAAATTTATTTAAGGAATCAAAGGAAAACCTCAGGGACTTTTCTAATCCTGCCTTATTGAACTTGTGCCCCATTCTTGTGATATCATATTTCTGTGCCTTGTCACATTTTATTATGAGGTCTGTGTTGTGGTGTGTGTCTGGTGTTCGTCACACACATGGCTACAGTCTTTGTTTGTGGGTGTGTGGAGATTTTGGAGCCACTGTAACAGACCTGCTCAGCAACAAAGAAATACAAGTTATCCTAGTGCAGTTTACAGTACATTGTTATTGTTGTGTGATGTCACAGAAACAAAAGGTTATTATTATTACTTTTAAAAATATAGACTATAGTTCCGATGATACATTGGTTGCAATATGATCAAATGCTGATTCAGAAACCTGTCTGTCTGTTTGTTTGTATTGCAGTCAGGCACGTTTAAGCAAGCCAGCAGACAAACATCTCCATCTACAGAATACTACAGGAAGCGAATTAGTTTTTCTTTGGCCGTGGAGCTGCTGCTGATATGGGGACACCAGGATCAGGACGAAAACGAGCCCCGATTAAAGACCGTTTCTCAGCTGAGGATGAGGCTCTGAGCAGCATAGCCAGAGAGGTAAGAACTGCTCTCCCCTGTTTATCTCGTCTTGTGTAACGGTGACCACATTAAAAAGAGAGTTTATCTGCAAATAAAAGTTCTGTCATTCGCTTATGTCATTCCAAACTAGTATGACTTTCTTGGAACACTGTGAAAGAGAATTCGGAAATTCTGAAAAATTCTGGTCATTTTAAAGGAAAGAAAATCATTTAAAATGAGTTTAAAATGACACGAGGGTGAGTAAATCGCTAAAGTATGTGTTCTGAGAAATCACACCTGTTTCTGTGACAACCCTAGATTCTGTAAACAGCCTGCACGTCTGTGCTTTTTTAAACCAGAAATGCTTTCCTGTCAGTCAGTGTGTGTTTGGGTTGCTCATGTGACTTCGGAGGGAGGGGTTTATGAAAGGGGCGTCT
This sequence comes from Ambastaia sidthimunki, assembly GCA_036877625.1. NCBI lineage: Eukaryota > Metazoa > Chordata > Actinopteri > Cypriniformes > Botiidae > Ambastaia > Ambastaia sidthimunki. The sequence continues at coordinate 78,849 of JAZGTK010000210.1, forward strand.
GGTTGAAGCGATGGGGGTGGTCTCTTATTGGCCAGTTTTTAGCGTAAGTTAGCAAACTAGTTCAGAAATCATAGCAGTGTTTTTAATATTGTCATCAATATTGTTTCGGCCATTTGTAGTTTCTCAAATAAGGATCTTAATTTAATTTAAAATACTTTCAAAAATGATCAACATTTAGAAGAACATCTAATAAGTATCTCAGCTCTACACTAAGGTCCAAATGGTCTGGAACTGGCTTGTAATGTCACTCATAGCTCTGTTGTGATGTGTCAATATGTGGACGGTCAGGTTCTGCCAGCTGGAGCTGCAGCTGATGTAGTTTGACTCACAGCTTCTTCAGGGAGTAGCTAGTATGAACTTGTCTTAGATGTTTCAGCAGCACACGTGTAAGTCCATCACTCTCATAAGGAGAAAGCTTTGACTTCTATCAGCTCTGGGACTGTTCCTGCAGAAATGAACTTGTTGACCCACATTTATAATTATCAAGCCCTCATGTGACTAAATGTGATGACCTAAGTGTCCCATTTGCTAGATCTTGTCTTGATTTGTACAGGTCAGTTTTTGACAGTAGTCATCACTTCATTTAAGTCATTTTATGCACAGAGTCAGATTGGAATTGGATTGGAAAATAATACACTGTTATCACTTTAGTGTCTAGACAGTAATAGATTGTTTTCGCTGATAAACAGTAGGTAAGCGTTTGAGAAAAACAAAGGTATGCTGTATGTTTTAACCAAGATTAAAATCACAAAGTATGTCTGTGAAGCACAAATATACTTACACTCTTCATGGACAGCTTTTCCCATCCAAGTAGGGCACTTGTTGTGAGAATGCAGTAATGCGAGTAATTATTCATATAGTGACTTGTGCAAGTTTTGTTCCTGTATTAAGAAAGTGTCTCATGATTACAGAAAATGTAAAATTGCACCACACACCAGTTTAATGTGAAGAGCATGTCCTCATTTTACTCAGCACTTCATTGAGGTGATAAAATCAACAGTAAGTTGCTGACACATTAAATAAAACATATTTTCCAGTCAGTTGTTGATTCAGCCTGTGTGGTCTCATGTGAAGAAAGTGGAAGGCAGTTGTTTCCTGTCAGTACTCCTGATTCTGTCACTGAAATAACAAACTCATGCCGTAATCTCTCCTCACCTAAATATGGACAAAACAGGGAGGTTTGTAAAGCGGGAACAGAAAAGTGTACCGCTACAGGATGTGTCCAGCAGAAGTAAAACTGTTCCCTCTGTGAGGTTATGAAATATCAGAAATGTTGTGGATGATTTATATAAGCAGGCTGATTCGTTAAAAGAGCGTTGATGTCGTTTTAGTGTTCAAGTGTTTAATTTCAAATTCGGTGAGCTGAACCAATTTTACAGAAGCCGGATTACAAGCATTATCCATTCCATTAGAGCATAAACCATTAGCTCTACTGTATGTGCTGACATCATCAGGACGTTCCAGTAACACTGTACTCACTCCACCCGTTCAATGATTATGAATCACACTGTGACAGAACGCATATAAAACTCTTGCTTGTTTGATTGAACCTGTCTTTGGCTCCACCCATCGTAGGTCTGCTACAGAGGAAACTCCCTAATTGTTAACAGAAAGCTGTGTTAACTGCAAGCTTGGAATTTGGTTTTGGCTGTGTTTGCTGCTGGTCACTGGTCACTGCTGGTACATTTGAGCTGTGCAACCACCCGTGGAGGTCACATTTATTGCTGGGCAGTCTTGTCACTCAGAAGTCTGTGTGATTTTATGTCATCCATTACCCGCAAAACTAGTCCCACCTCTTAGCGTATGTAGGACAAGGTTTGATATTTATTTCGCTGTTACCGGTAGCCTCTGCATGACCCAGTTAATGTCCACACATTACGCATAAAATTTGCACTGAATTTTGTGGTACACATTAGCAAACTTTTGTGTCATTTCTGTTGACATTGATGGACAGGAACAAAAAACAGGCAGTCGCAGAATTTGCATATAAGGTTACACCCAAATCTATGCTGGAATCAAACAGTAATACAGAACCTAAAAGTGTGTTATATTCTAACATGCCAAGCCGCGTTTGAACAAACCAGAGCAATAAAGACACTTTGCATTTATTGCGACGTGAGTCATAACCATTTCAGTATCTCAATTGCCTAGGGCGAATTGTTTTGTAGTCAGTCTTTGGCAGTTGATAGGTCTGCATGACTATGAGGTTGTTCTGCAAAATACAGTATGACTGTCTTTTATAAATGGCCGTGTTGAAGTTTGTGTGTGTGTGTGTGTGTGTGTGTGTGCGCACACCCCCGCTCAGATTTCCTGTTGCTGTCTCATGACAGAGTCTCTGCTGGTCTATAGATAGAGAGTGACACTGGGTCTAGCTGAGCTGCTCTGGTGAGCAGGTCAAACTGTCAGACAGCTCAACAGGTGCTGAGCATAAGAGCCAGGTTTGAATCTCACCCACAAATACTGAGCTTACCCTCTGTGCCCTCCCCATATGTGTACAAATTTGCCAAAAGCCTTATTTAAACGTTTGCTGTCAGGTGACGTTTCTTTCAGTATTATAATTGTGATTTGTTATTGCGACGGGTCTTGGGAAATAAGTGCTTGTTTGTATCACATGAGAAATGTGAGATATAAACCAACATGTGTTTACCTGGAGTGTGAAAGTGCTGAACTGTGTGTGTGTGTGTGTGTTATGGAGAAGCGTTGATCTTAAATTACACAGTGAAGCTGAATCATGTTTGTTGTTTTTGCAGCTAGTTAACACTGATGTTGGTTATTTCGTTCATTTGGTAACGTTCTGCTAGACTTAGTCACGGAATTAGATATGCCCCCATAAAGATAGCCAAGTAAACCAGAACATGCTGATTGGCTAAAAGTTTCTGATTGGCTAAAAGTTGCCCTCTGCTCCCTCAGTCTGATTTTTTCGTACACACAGGTGTGAGGATACCTGTTTCAGTTATAAGTAGTGGAGCAATATCCATGATAAACGAAACTCTCCAAAGGATATTAGAATTGGATTATTTATGTTTCAAGCTGCAATTTTAAGCTTCTTAAAGGGATAGTCATACAGGTTTGGAATGACATGAGGGTGAGTAAATGATGGAGGATTTTTTATTCTTGGATGAACTATCCATTAAAATTTCCTAAGTAAGTTTAGAAGGACACCAACCCAGTCAGGGCGTTTCTTCTTCTGTCTTAGCTTACATTTCTCATCTTCTGTACGATGAAGAACGTATAAATGTCTATTTCCATACTTTATTTTTCTTATGGTTTTATAAGATATTTATTTATAGGATCATATAGAGAGGGGTTGGAATATAACTCATTGTGCTCATGGGCCTCCATCAGGATGACCCACGTCTCTGACGACTTGTTCCCCTTCTTGTCCTGAATGTTGAATTTTGAACCATCGTCCTGAGATACCTCCTAACATCTCTCATATCACAATCCTACATTACACCATTTATTGATTGTCACTCATTTACTCTAACAGACAAAAAACTTAAAAACAACAAAGCGCTAAGCAGCTACTGAGAGTGACGGCTAGTGTTCAACCAAACGAAAATGTCTCACTTTGTAAACAAATCAGGTCTTGTGATTTTGCAGGGATGCTATTAAGTGCATTGACTGTTTGGTGCTACATTTATTCAAATGAATTGTGTTTCGTTTGTTGTGCAGGCGGAGGCCAGACTTGCAGCAAAGAGAGCCGCTCGTGCAGAGGCCCGGGACATCCGGATGAGAGAACTAGAGCGGCAACAGAAAGAGGTGAGACGCCTAGAGCAGATAAAACACAGAGACAGACGCTTGAGCTGTCTAAAAATAGTGCTTTAATTCAGTGTTCACCTTTGGGCTGGACAATAACGCCATATGTGATAACTTGCTAAATATTATGCGATGCAATAAATGTTTTACATTTATAAAATCAGTTGAAATTATTTGCCAGTAGATTTAAAAACTGAAAGAGTTTCACATTGAAAGCTTCCCTAAAACCATGAACCATGTCTGTGTGGTTTGCTAGACCTACTTCATTTATTTATTCTCCTCTTTGGTCGATCGGTTATGATTCACTGATATGTAGACTCTGGCTCTGTTTTAAAAGCTAATCAGATGCCTAAGTAGGCAAGTAGCTTTTTAATGCATTATAAGCTTGCTCTTGATGCATTGGCTAAAATTAGGCAGCATAATTGTGCAATTTGACATGCCTTCCTTTGGTCAAATTGCAAGACATCTGGTCGATGTATCCTTCACAGAGAACGCAACCCCAATGCAACAAGCTACAATCCATTCAAAGTAGTAAACAACACTGAACTTCATAATTCATTAATTACCAAAAATATTGAAAAAAAATTGATTTAATAATTTGTGCACAATATTTGTTTTCTGTGTTTTTATGCCTATTAGAATATTGCATCATTAATATAGCAGCCTGCATAACCGGGCCATTCACTAGTAAAATAAATTGCGTGACTGAATAAGTTATGAACTTGTTCATGTTGCAGGGAACTGATACCTGTGTATTACATTCCAAATCCATCACTTATTAAATTCTGATTTCACTTTCAGGTTTCAGAGGAAATTGCTTGTGTGTTTTTATGCAATTTTTGTTTTAAAAAACAGCTCACCTAGCCAAAAGAAGTGCTCTCTGTGGCCTGAATCACATTTTAGCTAGCTGATGAGCTAGGCACGTAAATGGAAACAGACCCACAGTGTGTGTTTTCAATGGCTGTAGACAGATGTGAGTGATTTGGTTGGGCTGTCAGTATTTTCTGTACGTATGGGTTTGCAAGCGTTTTCTGCCCTCGTGGAGCTGGTTTAAACAGTACACACTTTCTGTTTATGCAGTTGCATCTCTGTGTTCATTAGTTTGTTTAATGCATAAAACAAGAACAGAATATATCGCAAATACTTTGCATAGACGTCTTTTGTGTTTTTGTTATGGCGTCTCTCTCTCTGTCTTTCTCTCTCAGCTGTCGTACCATCACCACTCCTCCTCTAGCAGGAAATGGGGGCAAATCCACCAATGGATGGTATGAGAAAGATTAGACTAGTTTGAACATGCATGTGCTTTTGTTTTGAACTATTAGTGTGCTTTTAGACAGCAGTATGTGTTCTGTTTTCTCTGACACTCGTCAGTGATACTTTACACTGAACTAACTCTGTTATTACAAGTATGGTTTGAACATGACATGTTTATAAAAACTTGTGATGCTGTTGTCTTTAAAAAGCCTGTTTTGTTAGATAACATTGCATTTCCTTTTGAAGAGTGTTTTGCACATAATCATTTACTTTAGTGTCTTTTCTTGATAAGGAAACGTACGCACGGTTTATTGATGGATGATAAACATAACAAAGCTCACTGTTTATCTGTGGTGAATGCTTGTGATATACCGTTGGCTTTTCTTCCAACTCTGACAAAGGATCATCAGTGTTTGTTTGTGTTTATTAGTTCGTGTAACATTTACTGCTCAATGTTCTTATAGCTCAGATGGTAGAGCATTGCTTTAGTAGTGCAAAGGTTGTGGGTTCAATTACCAGGCAACAGACACAAAAATGTATGCCTCAAATGCACTGTAAGTCGCTTTGAATAAAAATGTCTGCTAAATACATAAATGTAAATGTTTTGATTTTAACTGGCTATGCATATGAAAAAGAGCAAATACATAATTGTTGAGGTATAAATCCATTTTCTATTCCACTTATCTCTTGTGTGGCGTTGGGTGAGTCATTAAACATGTCTGAGCTATTTTGGGCCAGGCCAGGGAATCGCCCTGGACAGATGGCCAGTCCATCACAAGAGATGTGTGCTAAATATGTGGCCCACTTCTAATTGTCATATTGCTGCTAGTAAGCTTGCATGCCTGCTGTTTTTGTAGCCCATCAGCGTCAGTGTTAATGTGTTTGAGTTTGTTTTGGTGAAGGCCATATAAGAACTCTCATCTTTCACTCTCATCTTCACTCTCATTCTTTATGTTGTATCGTCTTCAGGCTGATGCAGAAAAGGCCCGTCATGGTCATCATTCCAGTAGCCACAGTCGACGGGTCTGTATCTTCTGATCTGTCTGCTTTTCTCCCCCTTCTTTCATTTCTCTTTCTAATTTCCTCCTTATGTATCCTGAACAGGGAATGAATGATGACACGGCATCAGTCCGCAGTGTCGGAAGTTACAGGGTGTGTGTCTGGTGAACTTTCATTAACTGTAAATGACTCTAGGCATCAGACTCTAGGCATCAGAATGAACTGGTTCAATTGTTTATGATCACAAATGTTGTAATATTTCATTTGGTAAATTGATAATTGGCTATTATGAAGTTTGCACAGCTTCATTGTGCCATTGAAATCGCAAATGAACGCTTGTCTGTTGGATTTTTCTTTACTTCAAGTCAAATTCATCATCTCTAAAAGACTTGAATAGTTCTTCTCATCGCTCCAGTCGGGTCAGTTCTTCCAGGAGAAGAGATTTGGTGGTACGTCAGTGTGAGGTTTAGTGTGTTTTCAGCAAGATTTGTGTATAGTGCTAATTTAATTCCCCACGTTTGATTGGCTAAAAGGCATGACTGTCTGAATTGAACAATATATACTAACATCTTTACTCTTAGAAGGACAGTATTGAAATTAATGGTTTTTAGAATAAAGAAAGTTCTGAAATCTACATTTGATTTGCATGCATGTCGCTTCGGTATTGCGCTAACAGATGCGTTTTGATGCATCACTGCATAATGTGTTATAGTTGAACAGATTTTATGCTGTTTGTGACAAGTGTAGTCGAGTGGTTTACTAATATAAACCAGTGTGAGTTTTGAGGTTTTCTCTAACGCTGTAGCTCTAACAAAGACAGCAGTTTGAAGTGATCTGATTTTTAGTAGTGCCCATGAAAATGAACTACTTGTTTTTGGATTACAATTTTGATATCTAGCATTGATTTGTTGATGGTCTTGATGGTTGTTTTCTCTGCAGTCTGGTGTCTCCAGTAGTTCCTCTTTGAAGACCTCCCACTCCACTGTATGTATCATGCGGTGGTCCAACATCTTCATGGTTTTTAATAATCTCTGTAAAATGTTGGTAGTTTTGAATTAAATTATGGCATAATGTTCCAGTTTAACTATAATGTAGAGTCTCAGATCTGGCATCTTGTAGATGTAGATGTAGATCTTCTTACTCTTTCATGACTGCAACTTCATTGTTGCTTTTAATGAACCCGTATGTAAGAGGACACTTCACATGTTGATGGTCTTCTCTTCCAGAGCTCTGTATATAACGATCTTCACAAAAAAACTGTTGGCAGTAGCTCCAAAAAAGACCTTCTGGTCAGTGCTGATCAATACTCAAAGCATCCTCATTTTTGACGTATTCCCATAACTGATTAAGGCATATCATACGTAGGATATCTGAGTTAACTTTCCACTGCTTTGCACCATTTTCCAGACTGGTTTATATCATGACCAAAGGAACTACAGCAGCTTAAAGAACTCCAAACCTCCATCCTCTACCATCTCTACCTATACACCACGGGTTTGTTCTCCTTCCTTTCTGCTTGTCTAGTACTCTCATATTCCAGAACTCCTTTGATGCCTTCAAGACAAACTGGTTGTTCGCTTAGTCTGTTGTGGAGTCATCTGGTATCATCGTTGTAATATCTTCTGCTTGTTTGATCTTCCCAGGCTCTGTCCAGCAGCAGTACTGCAGGTCTGACGCGCAGCTATAGTGTGGTCAGTCTGATTTTCTAAACTAAACTGGGCCAGGGTCAGTTTGTATTTACCTCTTGATGTAATATAAATGTTTCTCATGCAACTGAGTGGTTGGTTTAAAGCAATAGTTAATATTGTGTCATTATTTGATCTATCTGTTATTTGCAATCCGTAACTTTCACCTCTCTACCGCCATCTCTGTTTGAAACATAAAATTACAGATTACTTTATGTACTTTTTTTTACATATGTTGAAGTCAAATGAAGGTGACATTTCCCGGGAAATCTGACCTGATTGCTCAAATTATTAATAATAATTATAAACTTATCATTGTATGTTGGGGTATGATAAACACTGTGTTCAACACTGATCTGTCATGGACTTGCTCAATAACTCATTTCTGTTCATTTTAACCCAAAAAAGTCACAGACTGCAGCTTAAAGCTTCTTAAAGCTTGATTATATTTTTATCTATATTTGCATTGCAAGTTTTATGGTAAAATTTCTAAAGCACTTCCCATCTGTGTCTACAGGCTTCTGTATGTGACGATGGTCTATACAGTTCATATAGTTCCAGAGCTGTAAGTTCAGAACATATGTACTGATAATCATATCATTCCTGTAACAGCTTCAGCTCAGTGCTCCGTGTTTTTCCCTGCAGCCCTCTGAATGCAGCTGGTATTCCTCTGCTGCCAGCTCCACCCGCAGCAGTCCTGTGGTGAGCGTTGCATGTGTTGCACTAACACGGCTCACAACTGCAGCACAGTAGAGCAGCTGCTCATGCATGTGTTGTTTTTGAAACGTCAGCGTGTGTTTATATCTGGTACCGGTCAGATAATCCATTATCTGAAGCTAAATATTTCCGTCTGGCTAACACTAGTCAGCCTGCATAAAACCGCAGAAACGATACATATAAATGTAAGTAAATTTAGGCAATGTTTGTCCAATCACTGCACTCTGTCCGAATGCAATGATAGGATGTCCTACTTGCCTGTAAACTATGTACAGTATTTGTATACCTCCGTACACTGTTGGAGAAGGCATGGCTTTGGAGAGCATTGTGAATGAACGGCGGGATCTTATCCTTTCAAAGCTAGGTTGCTATTGTTAGCCCCTATTGTTAGTAATTCTGTGCCTATCTTGTAAGCCATTTGTAGGTGTGTACAGCTTTGTGAAGCTTTCATAGTATTGCTGTGTTTGTTTAGGCTCTCTAGTTTGTCATCCTCTGGCTCCACCAATGGCATGAGTTTAAGGCGGGACTACCGTTTGTGTGGACATCAAGCATAGCTCAAAGCGTTCAGCTTGTTTGTCAAACGTTTTGGCATAATAAAACGGGTGGAAAAAATCTATAGACATATCTAGGGACCAGAATTTCATCGAGACTGTGTGGGGTTTGGTTCTCTGGCTTGGTTTACTAAACAACCTTCCAGTACATCCTGGCAACCACAAAATATTGCACTAAAAACAACTCGAGACATCTTAGCAACGGCCCGGGAGCCACCCACAGCAAGCACTGCTCACATTTTCCTCAGACAATCTAACTATTTTTGTGTTTCCTTTTGGTGAATATATTGGCACACATTTAACCTTCAAATAAGCACAGTGAATAAAGCTGAATCTTACTAAGGACTGCTGGTGTTTGTTCTCTGAAGGTGTGGCAGTATTCCAGCGGCTGTCTTTGTGTCTTGTGTGGTGTATTTGCCAAAACATCTTTTGTAACATTGACGTAGTTTGATGATTTGTCATTTTCACTAATGCAATGACAAAAAGTACTTCTGACCATTTTGTTTGTTTCCTCAAATGGTTGTTTTCATGCTTAAAGACAAGGCAGGCCATCTTTTTAAAAACCATTTTTTTGGTATGCTGGTTGAAAGTTTCTTCACATCTGATAGCAAGCACTAAGTAAAACAACTAAAATATATTTAAACATTTATATATCTTCTGTGAAAGGCACAGGACTATAAAATGTTTGTCCAATCATAGCATTTGGTCTGAATGAAATGATAGGATGTCACTTTCCTGTCAAACTATGTATTTGTAACTATAAGTATGTAACTATAAAGGCGTCTTCCAAAATGCATAAATGTAAATGTATTTTCATACCTCTGTCCACTATCGAAGGAGGCGTGGCTTTGTAGATCGCTCTGAATGGGGGGCGGGACCTTATGCTTTCAAAGCTAGGTTGTTATGCTAGGCTCTGCTCTACCTTTAACCCCTAAACGATGGTTTTGGTGTGCAGTATGCATGCACCTCGCTTGTTTCCCAGAATCACCATCTCTTTGACATCTTTCAGTCCTCTGATGACGATTCATCCAGCACTGTGTCCCAAAGCCGCCTTCACCGGGGGAGAAGAGATAGCGTGGTGAGCGAGATTAGAAACATCAGATCAGCGATACATCATTAACTGCACATTTCAATCTGTTTCTCTCATGATCTCGTCTGTGTGTAGTCGTCTGATTTCTCTGAGACGGCGGCCGATTATTTCAGTCGCTCTAATCGCAGGGGCAGCGTTGTCTCTGATCTCGACGATCTGAGCATCCCAGACCTGGACAGTGTGAGTCAGCTACTGCATGAACCTGAGACAGAGTTTAAATACTTACACTGTCGTGTTGGTGTGCAAAGACAACGAAACTGTCAGTTTTCAATAGGTCTGTCTGTGTGTCTGTCTTTTTAAGTACTGATGATTGGAGTGTTGTGTTTAATAATGTTGTGAATTCTTTTTTTAATAAAATGTTTTAATCCAAACCCTGACTTCGCTGTGAACTGTGTATCGTAGCACTGAGACACATTCCTGTATGAATACCTGTAGGCATGTGTTTATGTCTGTTCTGCTCAGTGTTTGGTTTGAAAGCAGAGAGTTTGGATTAAGTGTGGTCAGAGCACAGACTGTGAGTGTTTGTGGATGAAGTGTGGTAAGATTTGTGCGGCGTGACATGGTTGAAAACTATGTTTCTAAAACAATCGACGCTCTATTAAACTTATTCTCTCTGTCTTATTTATAGGATGAAGCCAGAACTCAGTGCATGGCCGTTTAGGTTGCGCTCAGTAAATATTCCTAACAATAAACTAATAATAATGTTTCTTTTTTTTATAGCTGGATGAGAAATGTGACAAGCAGTTTTCAGACTACAGTCGGGTAAGAAGAGTTTTTTTTCACTTGGTAGAGTGAAAATTAACCATGAAATTAATGATGTTAATGATGCTCTCACAAGTACATTTGAGGTTATTCTCTCTCTTGTCGATAATTAAAATAGCATTTTCAGATTTAAACAAAGATTTAATGATTTTCTCTTATAAATCTATAAGAAGCTTTAATTCAGTGATGATAGATGTTTTGGTTTCTCTAGTAATTATTACAAAATCACATAATTGTGATATTTGATGTAATCATGATTATATGAGAGAACTACTGTCACTGTCCACTTACAGTTCATTTCATATGAATTTAATTCACATGATTCCTAACATTCTAATACCAGAATGTTCTTTTACCCCGCAGCCATCATCTCGAGGTGCCACCCCGGTGCTGTCCACCGCTGCTCTGGCGTCTCTGGGGGGCAGTTCTTCTAGGAGAGGCAGTGGAGAGGCTGGAAGTCTAATAATGGATGCTGAGTCTTCTGTCAGTGAATTAAGGGTAACGATTCACAGCAGATGCTTTTATATAAAGATGATCAGACTCTGTGTTACATGGATTGTTGGAGGATCTTGAGTGTCCTGAGTGATCATTGTATTGGGTTCTGTGATTCTTTACTCTGAACCAAACTTAAGTGTTTACATGCTGTTTTTGAACGTCACATTTGTACCTGACATTGCTGTGATCTTGTTTGTAAAACAGCTGGATAGAAGTAATAATGTAACGCAGGGTAACGTGGACTCGATTTCTGTCTGGAATGTGATGAACACTGACAAAAACACAGAAGTGTCCCAGTGCTGTTATACTGAATACCAGCACTCTTTGAATGCTGCTTATCCAATCAGATTGTATATTCTGTTGTCCAATGGAATGTATTTGGTCTCCATTTGCATTCATTTACCAGCATTATTTTAATTTTACTTCCCTCTGTGTTAATGCTTACATGTCCTTCCTTTTCCTTTTGGAATGCTTTTGGGACTCTCTTTCCCTCTCTGTACGTTTCTGTAATTGTAAAATCAGAGGTCATCGCTCAGACCTCCAATGAATGCCAAACCTTTCCCATGATTCATTGCTCCATCTCAACAGGACATCTATGAGCTAAAGGACCAGATTCAGGATGTAGAGGGCCGATACATGCAGGGTCTTAAAGAGCTAAAGGTAGAAGGTCCTGAGGTCACCGCATGCCTTCCCCCATCCTTTACTAACCCACCCCCTGCTAACAGGAAACAATCTCAGAACATTGGCTAACGTTCTCTAAAAGTTATCTTAAAGTTCTCAAAAATGTTTTTGCAGTAACGTTAGTAGAATTTTTTAAACATTATGTAATATATATTGAAAGTGTTTTTCTTAAGTTGTTAGTGAAACGTTTTAAAATTTTTACAGCATTAGGAAAAGTTTAAATAATGTTTTTATAACCAAACAGTAAGGTTAATACAACGTTTAAAAAATCTGGATGTTTTGAACATTTTTAGAATTTTCAAAATAATGTTTTTAGTTTTATTTAATGAAAACATTAGAGAAATGTTCTTACAACCTAAAATTGTTAGCTGGGCAGGCTCCTAGCACTTCTGAGTGTGAATGCATGAGACTTGCATGAGTTTGTCACTCGCTACATTAGCTTTCACACAGTCACGTTCAGCCCACGAGTGTTGCCTGCAGAGGTCTTTTCTCCTGAGCTAGAGACACATGGAAGCCACCTGGAAGTCTTTCTGCCTGACTTCCCACTGCTGTTAATGATGACGATGATGATGATGAAGAACAGTAACATATGCATGTTATCACAGTTCAGCCTTTGATCTGGTCGTTTCGGCTGTAGTCGTTGCAAGACTTTTGACTTTTTGCCAAGAACTGCCACCTTTGATTATTTTAGCGATTATCTTAAATAGACTGTAGCAGAAAATGTGTTCTGAGTTTGGAACCGTCTTATGTGATTATATTACAGACATAACTCAGAAATCAAAGTGGAATATATGCAGTTGTACTTGGGCTTATCTTGTTTAATTACTACAAACAAATCTTTGATGCCCCTAACCAGGGAAAGTTAGACAAATCCAGGTGGACTGATAACATCTCTGTAGTTTCAAAAATGGCAGATACTACATTGTGTTGGCTAAGATATTTCTTGCTTTTAAAATACAATTACGTTAGTTTGAGAAATAGTCTATTTTGATTTCATGACTTGTATAACATTCAGTTGTGTTACTCTACTGTATCTTCAGTTTTCTGGAAACTTCACGTGCAACACTAATCTTATGCGCAGTGATCAGTGTGTGATTTGTGGTAATATTTTGTAGGAGCCAGAATCTTTAGCTGTTTCAGTCCTTTTGTGTTGATAAATTGTTCATCCCTGTCATCAGGATTCTCTGACAGAAGTGGAGGAGAAATACAAGAAGGCCATGGTCTCTAACGCCCAGCTGGACAACGATAAGACGAACCTCATCTACCAGGTGGACACGCTGAAAGATGTCATTGAGGAGATGGAGGAACAAATGTCAGAGCTACGCAGAGAAACCGAGGAGAAATCAAAGGTGCTTTTAATCGTGTGATCTTTTATTTCCAGTAGCTTCAGTCTGATGTCTCATCTGCTGTTAGATCTTTGCCTGGACTTCATCTCTGAGAGCTTATGCCTGTCTCACAGTAGCCTGTAAATTTTACAGGTTTCCACTTAAGACGGAGAAGTGTGGAAGTTAAATTGATTTCGATTGGTTGATTGATTTGTTAATTGATTGATGCGTCACTGTTTTTGATGTGTATGTATCTTTTGATTGACAGGAACTGGAAAGACAGAAGCACATGTGTTCAGTTCTACAGCACAAGCAGGAGGAGCTGAAGGAGGGCCTCCGTCAGAGAGATGAACTCATTGAGGTAGAACCCAGCAGAGAACTGAGATCTAGAACGCATAAGAAATAAACGCATTAGCCTTTAATTTTAAAAATGATTGCAGAGTAGTTTGAAATCAAGCTACAGAAGACTTCAATTCATTATCTCTAAGTGAAGGTACTTCCAAGGTCTGGGTGGTATTCCAATTAGGATCAAAGTCCTCCTATCATGCCCACTCGTCCACTCCACTTCTCTTGTTTTCCCCCTTCATGTGTTCTGTTTCATCCCTTCTTCTTTTTGTTTTTCTTGAGTCTTTCCTCTTTTTCCCACTTGCGCTTTATTAAATGCTTTTTCAACAACACGATTCCAGGCGAACCAGAAAATTCAGGAAAAGCTAGATACCGTCATGAGAGAGACGTTTGACCTGCAGGAAACTGTTAACTGGAAGGACAAAAAGATTGCGGTAGGATGGATTAGGAGATGCTGTTTGGCCTGAAGATGGGAATAAATTGCTTTCACTGACAATCCTAATGGAATGAATTGCACATATAACAGTGTGTTTAATAGGATGTATGCGTGCATGGAAGCATTTACACATTGTGTAGTTTGTGTTTACGGGCTTAATTTTTGTTTTGTATGTATAGAATTTAAAGAGGTCATATCATATCAGATTGTATCATAAGTTTGTTGTACTTATACTTATAGATATACTGTAAGTTCCTTAAAACAAACTCAAAACTTCTGTTTCAGTGAAAAATCTTACAATTCTAAAATTGGTTGATTGACTTTTGATGTCAGATTTGCACATGAGCCGAGACATTCACATATCAACAGCACACGTTTCGGGGGCATAATAAAACATGGATTGCTTTGTGAACTTGTCACGGTGCAATACAGAGAGCTTGCTAGAAAGAGATGGGCATTATTTACATTAAAAAATGAGTTTATATAGAAGTCTTCAAGGCACGGCGGTAAAACCTGGCAACTAAGTCATAGACTTAATTTATGACCATAAAAATGGTCATAAATTAAAGTAGTAAAGTTAAAGACTGTTTTCTTGCACAATAAAACTTAACCAACATCATGTTTACCTTGGGTAGAAAAATGTATGGTATGACCCCTTCATAATGAAATCCAATGTTTTACTGCAGCTGTAGTTCCAGTGGTTCCCTCTGCTGGTTACCCATAAGCCCTAGTTCTGCACACCAAAAGTGTTGCTTGTGTTTGTGTGCAAAATTTACAAAGCTTTGTATTGCATGACAAACTGTTACAAGTATTTCACAATTGACTCATCATTGCATGAAATGCAAACAAATATAAAAAGACAGTTGTGTGTCTTTCTGTCTTTCACTTCCTGTTCTGCTTATTCATCAGCTTGGTCTGTTTCCATCTTCTCACCGTGTTCATTCTGTGTATTTGCTGCTGTCTCTGTACTGCTCTCTTCACCCCTCTTCTCTCTCTCTTTTCCTGCCCTGTGTGTGGCCAGGCGTTAGAGAGACAGAAAGAATACTTTGATTGCATTAGGAATGAGAGAGATGAGCTCAGGGATGAACTGGCTGACCTCAAGGGCAAAAGCCAAATGAAAGAGGTACGTCCTATAGAGTATGTGGTGTCACACCGGATTAACACTGATCTGAATTAGAAAACAGACCGTGTGAACAAAAAATACTTCTCTTAAATCGTATTTGGTAAATGTATGTTTCAGTTGTATTTCTTTGGCTGAAGATTCTTTGATTCTTGAATATTGAGTTTTTTTGTTCTCTTAGTTTATTGCAATAAATTACGGTATTACAACGTAAATGATGCTAATGTAAAAGCAGTTGTCACTACCTGATTTTTTTCTGAGGTGAATTCATTTAAAGAATTCAGGTGTCACTCCAATTCACAACAAACTCTGTGTGTACAGAATGGGTTTAAGCACTCAGAAGAGGAGTGACAACTGTACTGCACTGCAGTGTGTACAAGGAGCTTCTAAATATTTTGTTTCTCTCCTGCCTCGCACAGAAACACGGGCTTGTCATCATACCCGAGGACATGTCCAACGGAGACGTCGGTCACGAATCCCCTACCTCAGGCATCACCGTGGTAACACAGGAGGCAGCGCAGGTGCTGGATTCTGCAGGAGACGGACCTTTGGGTGAACCTTCAAATTTACTATCAAAGATGTTTGGTCCAGTATGTCTCAATGACATGTTAACACTGATGTTTCATATCTCAGATGTGAGACTACGAAAGCTTGCTGATGAAAAGGATGAACTTTTGGCCCAGGTATGAATACAGTCTAAGACCCCAAATGAACTTGATCTATTTTGCATTATTTTCAACTGATAAAGATTATAATCGTTTTGATTGAAACAATTTGAGTAAAATATTCATAAAGTTTCTTAGTATATAGTTTCATGTCCTAGCCTTCTTTGGTGTACATTCTTAAAAATCTCTAAACTTTTCATGTTCATTTTCAGATTTCAAATTTCATGTTTTCATTGTCTCAGAGTTTTAGATCCCACAGTAGATGAAATGAAATCAGAATGAGTGAAAGAGATTTTGTCACAGATGTGTTTTGTCTGTTTGTCTATCAGATCAGAAAACTGAAGATGCAGCTGGAGGAAGAGAGACAGAAACACTCAAAGATTGACAGTGTTTACACAGAAGGAGAAAGAATGGAGAATGGCACTGACCTGAATTACATTGAGATGCAGAGTGAGACCCCTGACACACACACACACACTGAAGTCTGCATTAATACTTTTTACATATCACACACACACACACACATGTTTGTACAGCTATCTTTGCGAGGACATTCATAGACACAATAGAATCTCTAGCCCCTTACCCCAACCTTAACCATCCCAACTAACTGCCAAACCCTAACCCTTACCCTAAACCTAACCTTTAACTAATTCAAACCTTAACCCTAAAAAAAAAATCTTAACCCTTAAAGACCCTTTAAAGGGGTGTCAGAAAGTGAGGACCAACCAAAATGTCCTCACTTTACTCTCTTTGTCCTCACTCCAATGGTACAACTGGTCACATTGGTGCTCACAAAGATAGATGTACAAGCACACACACACGCACATAGAAGTCTTCATTAATACTTTTCAAATATTACACACAGCATTGGTTTTTCATGTTATATGGTAACATTCCATAGATGTAATGGTTTTTAAACTGTACAGACTGTATATTCTATCCTCCTACATTAATCCAACACTTGAAACTAACTCTCACAAAAAAGCTTTCTGCTGTTTTAGATTTTCAAACAAAGATCATGCTGTGGGATTTATAAGCTTGTTTTTCCTCATGGGGAACTAAAAATCTCCCAAAAGGTCTAAATTTACTGGTATTACTATTACATTCGGCCCCCTTGGCATAGTGAATACCAGGACCACACACACACACACACACACACACACTGATGTCTGCATTAACACTCTTCACACACAAATGTTTTGACATCCATCTTTATTTCCTGTAGGGGACGCCAGCAGACAGATAAGCGAATACAAATTCAAACTCTCAAAGGCTGAACAGGAAATGGCAACGATAGAACAAAATGTGAGTTCATAAAATCAATGAATTTGATTGTTAATTTTTAATTGACGTTTTTTTTTAGTTATTTTGCGTTTTTTGTGAGCACAGTTACGAGCCAAACTAATTGCTGAATCTGAGTTTTCAATTGATTTTTAAAAGCATTTGAACAGATTTATTTGCATGTGTTTGGCAGGTCAACAGACTGGAAGGGCAGGTGTCCAGATATAAAGCGTCAGCAGATAATGCAGAAAAAGTGGAAGATGAACTAAAAGCAGAGAAGAGAAAACTTCAAAGAGAGGTATGACACCAACCCTGGACAAACCAGATTACATTTACATTTGTGCATTCATTAGATGTTTGAATCCAAAGCGATTTACGGTGTATTAACGTATAGAATTTATCAAACCCACAACCTTTGCTCCACCAACGCAATGCTCTAACAATTATTAAGCTAGAGGAACACCCTGATGTTTGTACAATCAGATCTCTTATATATAGTATTAATAAAACAAAATAACAATGTATTCCGAGTTAACATGTCTCGTTCTCGCTCGCTTTTGTAGCTCCGTACAGCCTTGGACAAGATCGATGAGATGGAAATGACCAACAACCATCTTGTAAAGCGTTTGGAAAAGATGAAAGCAAACAGAACTGCTCTTCTGTCACAGCAGTGAAGAAAATCTCCTGCCAGCACTTTCCTTCAACGCCTGACAGCAGGAAAACCAAAACATTTTCAAAACCAAAAGTTTCTTTTTTCTGAACCTAAGCAGTTTGTACTTATTTTGGTTTTTGAAAGCTTTGTGCTTCATGTTCTCCATCAAGGTGTCGTCGCTCAGACCGGGTGCTTTCTCCTCATTTATTTGTAAGTTGCACGAGTATATAAGAGCGCTTTTAACCGCTGTGAATGACACAACTGCAGGGCCCTCGACGACCGTGTAAATGCTCACTTTGCAATGTGCCTTCACAGGAACACGAGGGTTATATGCCTTTAACACTATACAGGAAAAAACGTTCTACCGGTACGAAACATTAATGTGTTTAATTAAAGGGTACAGCCATGAGTATGAGAAAATATAAAAAACATGTCTGAAATGGTTTGTTTTTTTGTTGTTTTGTTTTTCCAAATATTTAAGCTGTTTCTTTAAACGTGTAAATGAGAATGCAGTATGAATGGGAGGGTGATTTATGAATTATGATTGTTTCCAGGGCACATTGAATTTTGTTAGTGTTGAAGTGCTTGGTCACAATGAACTACATCATTTTTACAATTAAATGCAAAAATGTTCATAAATCTCAGTACGAGGCCGACGTTTCTACTGTGAGATTCAGACTTCTGTCTCGATTGCCACTCGATGCCTTTATAATGCTGATGTATTTAGGTTTGATGCAGCATTTTAATCACACTAGAAACTGTCTGACACTTCACGTGATTGTGAATACAGCAACCGCAAAGTAAACTGTAAATAAACGACAGCATTTACAACTCTAACCGTTCTGCCTTCCCTCACTTTGGATGCAATTTTGTGTGTGAATAATGTTAATGAATTAAACCAGTTTCTCAACTAGGGGGCTTCAGGATGACTCAATTATTTTAAATAAAACAAAACAAGCATTAAAATAAGCTATTAAAATATCTTTGTATTTGGTTATATTTTAAATGAATATGTAGGTTCTAAGTATTTCTAGAATACTTTACTGGGTTTGAATTTTGAGGTGGGGGCCTTCAAAAATTGTTGTGGATAATGGGGGGCCTTGAAGTCAGAAAGGTTGAGATCCACTGATTGAAACCATGTACAGGATCAGTTGTTTTAAAGCACATGCTAATGTCTGATAAAAGATAGCAACCTGCATTCATTCAGTGCTGTTTTTAACTGCCACAGAATTAATAAAAAACAAGTTTATTGGTTAACAGTCAGTTGTCAATAACATGAAAACATTTCAAGTTTAATAATATTACAAATAGTCGCCCATATGAGTGCTTGCGTTTACAGTGACAGGAAATAACAGTCTGTTTACTGTAGTCTTATCTCTACACTAGTATTTCTCAAGATTTAAAGTACAGAATTAAAACTATTACAAAAAGTACTGAAGTTCAGCATCTTTCAAACACTTTGTAGAGGTCTGGCAGACTGGCGATCTGGAGAACGCAGCCGTCCTCACTGAAGTGTTTTGGTGGACTGAAGAGGGAGCGCAAAGCTTTGAAGAGCACGTGCTCCACCTTCCACCTCCAGCTCAGCTCTGAATCCTACAGATAATAAACCCATCCAGTCAATAAACGTCTCAGTTTCAGCCTTTTTAACATCTCTTCATTTGTTAACATTTTGTAGTCTAATTAATTAAAGGTAGGTTAGGCAATTTCAGAGAGACTAGCAATAGCAAGCTAGCTTTGAAAGCATAAGATCCCACCCTCCTTCCAGAGCGTTCTCCAAAGCCACACCTCCGTATTTAGTTTGACAAGTAGGACATCCTATCATCGCATTCGGACCGAAGGCAATGATTGGACAAACATTTTATGGTCCTGCACTTTCCACAGAAGATACACATTTATACAAACATACACATTTATATAAACACCACTTTGTGATTCCAATCAGAACTTTCATCCAGCGTATCAAAAAATGTTTCTGGAAAAAAAAATGGCCTACACTGCCTTTAATTCAGTATCAGCAGTTTGTGTGTGGAGTTTAATCACCTGAGGTTCTTCAGAGTCTGACTCCAGTGTGAACTCCTTCCTGATGGAGTAGAAGTTACTGCATTCTACACTGAAGTCATGGAAACAATCTTTCTCACGATCCCAGTTCACCTGCATCACATATAAAACCTCAGTCATCTTGTTAAAGTTCACGTCTGGACCTTATTTTATAAATAAATGCCCATTTGAAACCGAAGCCAATAAACTGATATGATGCAACGGACCTCGGTGGCTAACCGCAGAATGAACATCGGAAGTCCCTCCATGGCGGGAATATAATTATCAAGCAGCATGGGAAGACCGACCAGTTTCCCTTCCTACAATAAAACACAAAGCAATTGAGTTGCTTATTGCTGCTGTTTCCAGTTTTGTAACTCGCGTTATGGTTGAACATGCTAATGCGTGTATAGGATTGATCACTCACTTCATCTATTTCCAGGGAAAAATATTCCTCCATCATTTCGGCTTTCTGCTTCAGGAAGTCCATGATATACTGGGCCAGTCCTTCTTTCGGACCGTCCTCCTCCGTCCAGCCGCTCTCCTCTGAGTCCAGCGCTAACATGGCTAAGTCATAAAGCGACGCTGGATTCTGACATAACACAGCTTCAGTTAGTCTAATATATTCCTGAACAGCAAATACTAAAATCAACATGAACACCATGAACAAGAAATGTTAACTTGTTAATACTGTATAAAGTATGCACAACAAAATTAAAATAAGAAATGGTGACACACCGACAATCGAAGAACGCCAAAATTCCCAAAGTCGTAGATCAAAATTTGGTAAAACAGCTCCTGGCTGAAATAACAGTGAGAACAGAAAGCATGTTTTTTGTGCACAAAAGTAATTATAACCTATAAGTATTAAATTATAATCTGACTGAGTCATGAATGGACTGATGTGAGAGCTTGAGCTGGTATTGATCAGAGCGTCACCTGAGTTTGGTTGTGTTCAGCAGGTACAGTTTGGTCTGATGCTGCACTAGAGTCCACTGAGGATTCACAGAGCCCACAAATGAGTGATTCTGTAGCAACTCCTGTAAACCTGTGAATATAGATACAACCCAATCTGAGCTGTGTGCATACAGTCACATGACCACTCCTTTAAACTGAACACGTTCTTTTACTTTTACAGCCTGACACAAAGACATGATATACGTGTGAGAAACAGTCCCTTTATGTTTTCATTTTGGTTGTGCTGTTCCTTTAAGCCTGACCTTTGTGAGTTTGCTGCTCTATCTCTTCCCGAAGCTCCTTCACGCTGGTCAGTTTGATGACGCGTCTCCTGGGAAGAGCGGCAGCTGTCAAATTCGCCTTCCCCTCGTCAACATGAGGCCTTTTCCTGAAAGACCAACCTCATCTTTTACACTTCACACTTGCATGGGAAAAATAAAAACATAAAACTCATTTAAACTCTAGCCTGTCTTCTGCATTTCACCTGGGTGGTGCATCATCAGGAGGACGTTCAGCATCAGTCTGTGGATCCTCAGTGATGGCCGGCTCCAGAACATCAGCAGCCTGTAGCAGTTCTGAGTCATCTGGATCTGCTACACCTGGAGCAGCGGGTGGAGGGCTGGATGGTTTTTCCAACCAACTCTGGGTGGAGGTGGATGCTGAAGGCTGAAGGAAAGCATCCAGTTTCTGGGCCTTGCTGTCCGTGCGGACCATCTGATGGGCATAAAGACGCTCCTGGGAATCTGCCGTAGAACTGGAGGCTTTTACCACGCTGGTGGACGCGGAGAGTCCCGGAAGCAGAGTCTAGGAAAAGGAAGCTGGTGACATCAGATGATCTCTCATAATATTCCAATTTGAAGATCCCTGTAAGTTTAAAATGCTCCTTGATGGCGAGTTTACCTGTGTGAAGTACGTGCGTGAGGAATTAGAGCCGAGAAGTTTAGTCTCGATGTGTTTCTGAACGCTCTCGATGATGCAGTCCTCGTGCAGGAAATGCACCTCATGCTTGGTGGGGTGAACGTTCACGTCGACATTTTGGGGCGCGATCTCCAAACTTCAGAATGAGAGCAATTTTAAAGTGTTAATAAAACAGCATTATTTTACTGTCATTCCTTTCTACACATAGAATTGTTGTACGTAAATGCAGATAGCAGGTCATGCTGAAATATTCAACATAACATTAATAGAATAAAGAATATTTTGATGATCTTCTGCTTGTAACGTTATGAACAGCAGCTCTAATTATTCTCTCTGCTTTCTGTTTCTATCTCAGAATACTCAAGCCAGGATAACTACAGATTCCATCAGCTCCAGTATGAATCCAGCATCTTAAACTGACTTCAGATGACAGAAAACTTCAGGTATTCACTATTTCTTTTTAAATGCATGTACAATATTAGCAACTGCATAATCTGTACCATCTTAAATCTGTACATTTCTGAAAATGGTTTCTAACAACACACTTTTCTGAGAATGTGCAACATTAATTACCTGTAAACCAACTTTGAATCTATATGTATTGTGAGAAGCACTTTACAAACACACGTGAACTGAATACTTTCATGCAATCAGATCACATGTACCTGAGATACAGGAAGGGGTGGGTGTTTTTGGGCAGATATGCTGTGTAGACCGTCTCAATGGCTTTTCTTAAAGCTGTGGACTCCACCAGACGATCTAGAAAACAAACAGTTAATGCTTTCACACAAAATTGGAATAACAAGAGTCTTGTATTTAAATTTGACTGTGCAATGGAAGAAACTTGTTTAATGGCAGAGACAGCCATGTTGTTTACAGTTGCTTAGCAACAACATTGTGAATATATCATTACATATAAGACTTATATTATAATACAGCGTATTGCTACTCTTTGTGACACTAGTATTTTGTATGCACAGCTTAATTAAAGTCAAGACAACTTTTAAATGCATTTTAAAACTACTACAGTTTGAAACACATACGGTTAATGAAAAGGATGAAGACACATTTTTTGACCGAGTAGTTGGCGTTGGAGATGTAGCCCTTCAGTTTAAAGGCAAGTTTCTGATCCTCACACTCAACTTCAATCAGCTCTCTGTAATAAAAAACTCACTTTTCACCATTGTTTTACATTAAGTACAGTTCAAGCATATTTTGACCTCGCTCTACATCATAATACTTAAAATGGCCCCGTTCCAAATAAGTGCACTCATAGGCACACTAGAACACACTACGTCTTGTGCATTTGAAAGACAAACACACAAGCCAATGGACAGTGCAGCATTTAAAACAGGGCCAATCAATGAGGGTAAAAATGTAAAAAAGAAACAGCAATTAAAAGCACCTGCTAACAGCCACTCCAAACACTGTGCGAATATTGTCCAGTACAGAGGCGTTTAGAAGAGTCTTCACATCTGAAACCATCTCACCTTGCTAGCAAGAGACAAAATGCTATTATAGGATCTTAAATGCAATTTATTTAAATACTCTTGTCAGTGAGATCTCAAGATTCTTTTACCTTCTTGACAGCAAAACTTTTCCCAGAGTTGTGAATGGCGTATCTGCATGACATAAAATATACATTAGAACTGATGTAAACAATCAAACATTAATCACGACCATTCAACAGTTTCATTCTCCTGAAATGTGTCAAACAAATGTGTGAAACACACGTTACACTACACACACGTCACACTAGTTACACTACACAAATTACACACGTGTTACACTACAATACATTACACGCATTTCATTACACGAATGACATCACACACATTCCATTAAATAACACACATCACATTACAACACACCTGCTCACAACCTCAACGATTCTAGAATATTCCTCACTGGAGCTCTTCAAAGCTTTCCGTCGAGTGGAGATATTATAGAAAAGATCCTCCACCTGAAAACACCAGAGAAGAAAATTCTCTTTATGTGAAAACATCACTGCATGCACCTCCATAATGTCAAACAGACGTACAGAAATTAATGTCCCCTGGTTTCCAGCACAGGCTTTGGGTGGAGCCTTCAGCTTCCCATCACAATAACTGGCCCTGTAAACAAAATCAAGTCAGAAACTAATCTGTTTTCTTTTTAAATAAATAATATGTCACTAATTGAACTCATCAATAAAATATTACAGCACATAAATACATTGTTTATATTTGCAGTCAACAGACTGCATAAAATGTCAATAAATTACCTGTAGGCACATTTTGCATCAGCTGTTTTTGTGGTTATTGTGACATGGGCTACATGACTAATGCTGGCCAGAGCCTGTAGAAAAGACAGTGTACGGTAATGATTTAATACGTAGATCAAAATATATTCTAAACCAGCTGACATGCATACATTGTTTTAAGATGTATCATTATAAATGTTGCTTTAATGTGATGAAAATATCAGTACAGATTTCTAAGCATTCTTTGCCATTAAATAATAGTAATAACTGTGGGATTGGAACGAGTCCCATAACTGACAATATGGCCCACACAGAGATCTGATCTCATCATCATCATCATCAAATCTGAGGTTACATGTAAAATAGACAGATAAACACTCAGCCTAAATCTATAGGAACTGCGGCAAGATATATATTGGCACATACCTCCCCTCTAAATCCATATGTTGAGATTGATGTCAGATCTTCAAATGTCTGAAGCTTGCTGGTTGTAAAACGTTCACACACTATTTCTAAATCTTCTTTCTGTGCATGACAACAAAAACACAATGAGCTTCCAACATGAAAGGTGACATTTAAAACATTCACAGATCTGTAGTGAGTATTAAATAAATGACGTACCCTAATGCCAGCGCCATTATCCTGAATATTAATAAGCTTCAGCCCGCCCTCTTTCACTGTGATCTGAATATTTGTGGCCTTTGCATCCAGACTAATGATTAAAACCACAATAATTATACAATATACAGTCTGTCTTCAGATAGTATAAGACAATAGCTTTTATAAAACAGATGCCACCTGTGTCCCTCATTTAACAAAGCGGATTTAACAATGAATATCTGATGGCAACTTTTACTGAGTAAACTTTAACAGACATTTTCATCAAAACACATTCACATATTTCTTTATTTTTCATCTTTAAGGGACGTGTAGGAAAAAATTACAAAATGATAAACATAAGTGGCAGCAGTAACTGTTAAACTTTCATTAGTAATCCGTACATTTGTAACTAGTTATATCAGTAAGTGTTACTTTATTGATATCTTTAAATGTAAGATACAAATGACAGCTCGATAAATAACAGTCAGCAGTCATTGTTTATCAGAGATCAATAAATGAAAGTGTCACCAGTTCTCCATCATCTCTTTAATGGCATTGGCAGGCCGCTGGATAATTTCTCCCGCTGCGATGCGGTTCACTACAGTCTCATCGAGTCTGCGGATGACTCCCGCCATCATGGACACTCACTCATTCATAAAACAACACAAACACATTCACGCATTCACATCAATGTTTGTTTATCTTCTCCCACATGCAACTTGCAGAACTCCAGGCGCGAATGCCAAACGCCCGCCTCCCGAGCTCTGTGATTGGTTAGACGGAAGACTCACTTCCGCCGACGTCACACCCCAAATGACGTCGACCCTGTAGACGTTCTGCGATATTTACTAAATTAGTTTACGAAGCGAAATTGAGTTTATTGTTAACCTCCTTTATGCACTTTCATAATTATAAAGTGTATTTTTAAAATTATACACCAGACCATCCAGAGCGGTTTACTGGAGTATAAAACCTTACCTCAGGTACAAAAACGTGCACACATAAGACCAAACAACCAACGCACACACTGGATTACAGTAAAAACTGTTTGAAGAGTATATAAAGTTGTTTGTTTACTTTTTAGTGATAGTTATATAAGCGTGCTTCATCCACACTAACAAAACGTATAGTGTCACTACTGCGCATGTGCAACGCGGCGTTCTTCAGGACGTTCTGTTTTAAGCAACAAGATGATCCAGTTTAATACAGATTCGCTTTCAAAAGTGAAATATTTTGCCTGGGGAAAGTGTGTCGTCTTGAGTTACCTGCTTCACACAGCTGACAAACACTGTGCAATCATGTTTCTGTTTTGTTAATATCTTTTGTTGTTCAAACTTAATTATACAATATTAGTATTTAAATTATACACTGTAAACCGGCTTTAACTGTTTATGCTTTTGGTCATATGATCGAGGTTATATCACTTGCCCGCAGGGTTTTTCTTAGTCGTTTTACCCTGAGCATGATTATAAACTCAATGGTTACATGCATTAGCACCAGACAATATAATCACATTTTCATACTTAATGCTTTACGTACTGTTGCATCCTACAATAATTTACTCTTTCTTTTCATCACAGCGATCAGTTCTGGACCATGCAGGAAGGCATAAAGACCTACAGATGTCACGTCCACAGTTCCTCACCCTTCAGTTTACATTTAAGTTTGGAAACCCGTCAGCGTTCTTTCTGCAGCTCATTAAATGTGACTTTTCATGCATGCACCCGTAAGTATGTGAGGAATTCCCTTTCTTTTGTCGTTTCATTTTTCTAATGCAAAAGCTTGAAACCAGCCGGTCAACTTCTGGGCTTGTCTGTAAATCTTTCTCTTCAACATTTTCCAGTGTTTGCTGTATGTCTGCTGACCCAAAGTCAATAGCACATTGTGCCTTTTTTACACACTTAATGACCAACAATGTACTGGAAGCTATACAGCATTCTCCGTCAGGTCTCTTTTACATTGCATCTGTTTTCTGTAAAGCATAGTCTCTCTGAACGAAGGGAAACAAAAGCCCTTTAAACAAAACCCCTCTAAAGGCTCTCCCACATCTAGCTTTTCTCTTCATTAGAGCTCAATTCTATAGACTAAATTTGTTTTCTTACTTTTCTAAGTAAAATTTGTCCAACAGGTCATACGCTATCCAACAATCCATTAGCCTAAAATGCTGTATTGCCATTATGATCCCTTATATTCCTGTTTCTATGCAATTCCAGGTGGTATCCAAAATAACACAAAACATTCAGTCTACACCCCTTAGCTGTACAATGTACGGTGCATATTTCTATAACCAGTGCTTCAAGCAATCCGGACTTGTTTATACACAGAGAAATGATGAGGCATTTGAGACGGCATATGCTTAATCGCATGATTTAAAAAGGTGTGGTCTGAACATTAAGGCAATGTTTTTTTAATGTGTCAGTCTATGCCTCTCTCTTCTGCTACCTCTTTTGTTGTTTGCAATAACACACGCAGACATGCTTGTTTTTTTATCATGGTTACTTTTGAATGTTATTTTTATAATGAACTAAAAGCCATATACACACATCAGATATGTTCATTATGATAGAGATTACAGTTTGTCACTTACATTAAAGCTGAAATCACCTAGATTTGTAACTGTTATATATAAAAAAAGGTACTTTTTTAAAACTGGTCACACCTGCTTTTTTACTTTACGCAGCTCTTCTTATTGTGACATGTAATCGCAACATTTATCACCAAAACACAAGAGTATCAACTTTTAAAAAATTATTTTAGCTACCTGCTTAATAGCACACAAAGCAAGATGTTTGAATGCAAACTGTTACGGTAATGCGACTGGTGCTACACATACAGTATATTAGTGCTTTACATATTCGCAGTGTTTGACTAACTTGTCTGCAGTGACATCATTGCATTATTATTATTTGAAATGAACCCTGGACCCTCCCCCAAACATAACAGCCAGCCTGTAATTTACAGATCTGATTCACGATAAGTCGTTTCCTTCTTTGACATGTGTGTTTCTTTATCAACTTCAGTTTAAAATGTGTAGTTCCTCTGAGATATGAGCGTGTGTATATGTGTTATGCAAATGATAGCAAACACTTTTAGTGAGGTGTAAAGCAGGAACAAACACACAAAGGATAAGAAGTGAAGTGCTGGCTTTGAAATCATGTGACTTTTGTACTTGGAATGTTCAGAGGTATGAGGTCAAGCACCTCTGCGCTCTTAATGCTGTTTGCGTTGTGCTTTTGCCGGTATCTGTTAAAACAATACAAGATTGTTCAGGCCTGCGCTTGTGCAATGACATCATATCCTGTAGCCCTCCACGTCTTGGAAGGGAAACATAAGGACAGTATGTACTTCAGTGGTTTGCAAACACGTTTCTTGTGATTAATAGTGCTCAGTGAGTTTCAAATGTTCATTTAGTTATTGTCAGTCACAACACAAGTGTATTTAATCAGCTACCTGTTTACTTTTTATTAAGTTAGTGCCTGCATTTTATATTTCACATTTAATAACTGCAGCACATTCGAATTATGGAATCCCCAGCTAACAGGTAAATTTGTCAGAATGTTGGCTAATGTTCTCTAAAAGTTCTCTCAATGAAATGTTCTTTCAGTAACTTTAGTGTAATGTTTTTAATTTATATATCATATGATCAAAAACGTTATCCTTACCAAACTGTAAAATTAATACATCATTTTGAGCGATCCTACAATTTTCACGCATGCATAACATTTAACGCTTTTATTACATAATGATAATGTTAGGAAAACATTCTGACAACCTAAAGTTGTTAGCTGGCTCTCCACATACATATATTGTGTAAAAGCTTGGGTTGTGCAGTTACCCCAAGAGGCTTTTGTTCAAATTAAGTGAAGGGGTTCAGTGGGTTTAAAGTGAATTTGGAGATGCCAGTGTGGATGTTGGAAGTGAGTCTTCATCTGCTTGGTATTTGAGGTTAATTACTTTCAGAGTTAAAAACCACATTGAAATGGGGAAATGCTGATGAGCTCTGATGTGATTTTAGGTGTGATCTCTGTTGCCCACGGCGATGCTGGCACATTTATGAAGGTCACACCCTCATTATGAAACCCTGCAAATACTAAGAGCATCACAATGGCTCTGTGTGTATTACCTTGGACCTCTGTATACCTAAAGAAATATATATAGTCACACAGATAGGTTGGTAATGCACACCTTTGTGTAGGTAAAAGAAAAACAAGTTTAGCTTAATTAATCCTCAAACATTAGTAACCTTTTGCAGGTTTTAAACCCCCCCACTAAATGTCATCGTTGTCTATCTAAAAGTATCCAATGTTTGTTTGTGCAGTTAAAATGTATTTAAACAAATTTGCTTAACCTGTCTTAACCTCTGCTTCTACCCTCACAATATGATTTCAGGTTTGCCTGCATTTTTGTTCTCATAATGTAGGTCAAACTGATACACTGACTTTCAAACATAGGCAGATGATATTTCACACACGGTAAACAATGTTCCTCAACTGTGCATCATTGTGTCTAAATGTGATATTAGGTATCAGGTGGAAAATGTATTTTTCAGGTTTACAGTATCATTTACAGTATTGACATGTTATGAAGAGAAATCCGGCAGGGTCATCCCAGCTAACATTTTAAAGTTGTAAAAACGTGTCCTTAAAATTTCCAACAAAACACGTTAAAAATGTTATTTTAAAAGTTCTAGGAACATTCAAAACATCCAGTTTTTAGACATCGTATTAGCACTGTTGCTCTGTTATAAACATTATTCAGACATTTTAATGTAATGTTTTTAAAACATTTCACTAACTACTTAAGAATATATAATAATTATATATAATGTTAAAAGATCATTCTACTAACTTTATTGATCACTTTGATTAATTATTTGATCAATGATCATTATGTTCTGAGACTGTTCCCTGTTATGCGGGATATTTTCATTAATCATGGTTTGTTACTAAATGTAACAATGCAGATTTTCATTGGATGTGATTAGATTAGCTCATGTAATGTGTTTGTAATGTGACAAAGCTCCATGTATTTCATCATTCAGTATGTTTAAGGTCATCTTGAAACATACATTTTGCACTGTTTGCTCTTGAATCAACAGAAGTAGATCATTCCTTTGTGTTGTGAAATGACAGGTGAGTTGTGATCAGTTCTGGCACTTAACATAATAGACCAGCCAGCCATAACCATTTATTTTGTAACCATTCATTGAGAAATATGTGAATGAAAAGTCTAAATATTTCTCTAAAGCTGAAGTTTTTAAATATGTTTTGAATCTCTTCAGTAATATTTTCTTGCAGTCTGGTGTTTTTTGGTGACCTCTGACCTACTGTATGTTCACCCAACACACATTCTCAAATCTGTGGGTGTAATTCATTCAGTCCAGGTCAAGTCATTGTCAACATAACCATGTGTTTGTAGTTAAAGATTGACCAGGACTAAGAAATGATTAACTTTAACTTTTACTCAGTTATAGAAATCAATATAATATAATGGAAACTGCTTGGAAGTGTTGAACAACAAGATAGATGAAAGAAAGGTTATCATAAGAAAGATTCATCTATTCTTGTATGTGCAAAAACAGGTTTTGCTGGAGTGTGTGTGTGTGTGTGTGTGTGGTTTACTTAACCATATATTGGAGACAAATTTGTTCCCAAAAGTCAAGAAAATCTAAGCAAAACCTCCTTTTGTGGATGTCCTCAATATTGTAAAATGCTGCAAAAAAATAAAAGTAAATGTTTTTTT
>JAZGTK010000211.1:0-108716 GCA_036877625.1 Ambastaia sidthimunki
AATAGTGAATATATATCCTGGTGGAGAATGTAAATATCTGGTATCTCTGTCCACACTTTTATCAGCCTCTCATCCGCTTTAACAGACTGTGAGAAAGAGAATAAGAGAAGAAAATTTTGGCTCCAGTTCTTGTAGAACATGGATCCATATACATTCTCATTGAAAACAATAATATTAGTATTTCAGATAGATAGTGATAATGGAGATTAATCGGGTAGTATGAAGGAAAACAGACACTGTAAGTTTTCAATGAGCTAGCTAAGCATTTCTCATACTTTCATTTCTCATACAGAAGATCTGTGGTCAAAATAGCTTCAGGGAAAGATCAGAAGTTTATGATCTGATGAAATTACGCTTTTGAAATTATTAAAATAGAAGCAGAGACAGTAATGAAGTTATCCTTAATGAAGTTAAGGATATCTATTGGTAAGGGTCAGAACCTGTAAACACAGGCAAGCACATGAAAATAACCCACCTCAAAGAGAAGTTGTAAAGTCTTAACATGCCTTTGAAAAGGGAGAAGAAAACATCTTTTGCATATACTTAAACATCATGAAGCAAGAAATTGTGGTAACACTTTATAATAAGTTCTACACTTTAATATAAGTTAATAGTTGACATAAAATAACAACGGTCAATACTTTATTATCAGTGATTAATCTTAATGTTTATTTCTACATTCAACCTGAAACCATTAGCTGGGATAGTCTGCTTATCATCTTATGCATGACTTACTGTGCCTCACTGTCGAGAAGCTCCTTAGCATTGTAAAATGCCCTGGAGCAGCTGATAGTCTGAAATATATTAAAACTGAGTTGCAGTAATCTTAAATCCACACACACAGTAATCTCTCATTAACAAACCACTCACCAGTTTGTCAAATGTTTTTGTCCTGTTTTCTTGCGAACAGGCCACACCCACAGACACACCCACCGTTCCATCTGGTCTCACATTGGGAGAACAGAAAGTGTAGGTGCTTTAATGGAGCATGTAGAATCAGAATAAACACAAAACACAGAATATTAACAAAGTGCAAAGTAATAAAAAACAATTCACAACAAATTCATCTTTTTTAAAGGCAAGGAAGGCGTTTTTTTATTATTTTCATGCTGGTAGAAAGTCTATTTACTTCATGATAGCAATCACTAAGTCACCTATATTTATATATATTTATGTAATCATATATTTACTATGGAAGGCGGTCTGAGAGCAATGATAATATGCCCTCATTCATGTGTATCTATGTATGTGTTTATGTGTTGGAAGAGACGTGTCTTTGGAGATTGCTCTGAAGGAAGGGGGGGTTTCAAAGCTAGCCTCTCTGAAATTGCCTACCCCACCTTTAAATATGTCTTGCCAATAAAGCTTTTAAAGGTGAACAAAGAACACATTGTGTTATGATTACAATACATTATTTAAAAAACACTGATTGTTTATCCATATTCACATGAATTATTTTATTTCACAGAATTGTATTAAGGTATAGATTGTACCTATCTGTTTCTTGCTCAGACGACTGACTCTTGCTTTGGAAGCCAGGCAGACTGCTCATATCCACATAGCCATCAGTATCATTGGCTGAACCCTGATTTCTTTGACTCTGAATGACAGGATTCAGAAGTCGAATCTGGACATTCTCATAATGAGACGAAGTGTTTTGAACGTTCTCGTATTCTGACGTATCAGCACTAGGGGATGAAAATGATCGAGGTTTAGAAAGGGGAACAGGTTCAAAGAGGGAGTGAAACAAATTTTCTGGCTCTATAGAAATGGTGCTAGAAGCAAAGTCTTTATTAAGGGTTAAGTTCAGTCCCTGTTTTTGCCTATTCTTTTGAAAAAGAAAGGAGGAGGGGGACATAGGTGGTGTGCAATCTGGGGTCCTCTGCAACTCAGGGCTGCCCATGTTTTGCCTGATATAATCCAGGCGTCTGTAGGACCCCTGTGGACTTGACTCAGAGGAGGACCTGGAGGAGGTCGAACGATTATCTATTGCGCTTTTCCGTTCAGATTTCCTAAGAAATCGTAATGGCAAAAGGTATCGCTTCAACCCAAAATCAGGCTTCTTGCAAGAGGCGGAGATTTCGTTTGGCAGGGATGGGGAACTTTTTCTGATTGGTCGCTTTGTGATGGAAGCCAGTTCAAAAGGAGGTGGTATATCCACTCTGGTCATTTTAGATAAGTTGGCTGAGGTGTTTAAACCCTGAGAGAGACATCCTAACGAGCCAGTGAGTGAAGGCCTGCTATCTCCAAGGAAACAATGATCAGTATAGAAGGAGCGTGGGTGTAGCAAAAGTCTCCCATTTCCTGTTGCTGGGCTGCTCATTAGGTCAAGGTTCCTACTGGGGGTTTCCACAGATATAGAGCGAGTCATAAAGTACTTCCTGTTCAGCAGGAAGTCTTTTGCTTGGATTTTTGGCTCTGTCTCTTCATACGCATTCTCTAGTGCAAGCATACTAATGTCTGATTCTTCATTTTTCATACTCAGATAATTATTCTGAACCTCCTCTTCTTGCCCAGTGCCCCTTTGTTCTTGATTCTGTATTAAACTTTGGTCCTTGTTTTCAGGTTGCTGTGGAATGAGTGTGAGGGAACTGATGAAATCATTATGGTCACAATCAGCAAACAAAGACAGGGTGACTTGGTTATTCGCAGGATGATCTTGTGGCACCAAATCTTTGCTAAGGTGGTTGTTATTTGCATTTTCAGCATCCTCATCATCCAAGACTGTCTCAGATCCCATGACACAGGATGTCTGAAATGAAGAAGATGAAGAACTTGAGAAAGACGGCTGATCAGATTGGGAGAGAGTCTGATCGCCATCGTTTGATGCGGGATGGTCTGGAGCATCAGTAGCAGCCAAGAGGAACTGTGAAGAACTTTTGTCTGACAAATCATTGTTTTCTGGTTCATCCATTTTCTCTTTTTTCAGATGCATATCATCATCATCTTCCTCAATGAAAGATGAAGACAGATCAGAGCTGTCTGATCCCTCCTCCATGGTGATCGTCATTATATCCCCATTAACATTCTCTGTAATTGGAGGAGAATCTGTGTGTTCAAAGAGGTCACACTCAGAAAGCCCATCTTTGTCTGCCAAAGCCTCACCAGCATCACAGATGTCTGGAAACATCCCATCTGGGTCTTCTTCATTTGAAAACAATGTGTGTGTGATTAATCCATTTGTGTATATCCCATTACAGTAAAAATCCTTAATGACAGTTTTATCCATGTCAGTGTTGTCATTAAATAAACTGTCTTTGAACATCTCATTTGTCAATCTTCTAGAAATTGCATTAGAGGCTAAATGAACATCGCTAGAACTTTTATATGATGTTGACACACCATTTTTAGTCCATCTCCATCCTATCTTCCCTATTTCCTTTACTTGTATCTGCTCTTCATCATCTTCACCATCATCCAAATCTCTCTTACTGTATGACTCCATGGACTCTTCTAAACCTTCCACCAAATCTAAGTCAATTTTCTGAGCCAGCTCGTCCCCGCATCCCAACTCATCCGCCTGTTCTTGAACAACTTCCTGTTCTGTCTCATGTATCTGGACAGATTTTTCTGTAAGTAGAAGTTTTTTTGTCTTTAGGGCCTTCCTCCCTTGCATCTCCTTCTGGTCCAACTTTATTTTTCTGTTTGTTTCCATCATAAGCGGTCTTGTGTTTGCAAACGTTATGGTTCTTTTGGAGTGGAGCATACTGAAGTTAATATGTGAGCTGTGATGTTGCTGGGGAACGTTTCTAGGTTTGGGTGAAACCGCTGGTTTGAGGTTTTTCTTATCACAGCACTTTTCAGGCACAAGCAAGTGACGTTGGTTCTTGAAGAAACTTTCGGCTTGGAGGTGCGTTCTGGGGTCCAGGTCATGCTCCTGAAACTCTGTATGAAACACAATGTATAAATAGTTTGTTTTACATCAAAATTGACTTTTACCCAGAGCTACTAAATTGTGCTGGAAAGAAACATTGGATGTAAACGTTAAATACATTTGGATGTAAAGGTGTTTCTTATTGGTCTACGCGTTAGGAAACATTGTCAATGAATTTAAACGGTATATCTGAGATTATATGACAGACAAAATTGGACGCAGGAAAAACTGAGTTTAAAAAAAAATTGAAAATTGAAAAAATTCGACCAACAAATTCCACAATGTTATATCTGTTATCACTTACAAACAGATCATATGTAAATTAATCCGTAACACAATACAATGAAGCAAAAATAATCATTGAAAAAATAAGATTTTCAGCAAACTTAAAAAAGTTCGCTTAAGTTTCTGAACCCAATATGTTTGAATTTCTATTTCACATACGTTCATACATTTTAATGTATAAATAAAATATAAAAAGTTTCCTCAATCACGCTGTTATAATCTTTGTGTATTTGTTAAACATGCAGAAAACTCACCTGCACTCATCTTCGAATATCATTTGTGTATCTGAAAAACACGGCGATGATGCGTCGGGTCCATTTGGACATAAACGGTTTGCAAACCCGGATGCATTTAACAATTATATCTGCACTTCATACTGTATTTTGTACTGGAGGACAGCATGCATTTAACACAGACACAAACACGGACGAGACTTCGCCTCTGTTTGGGGAGGCGGGAGGGCGTGTCCTCTCTTCCTGAGGAAAGGGCGTCAAGACAAGAAGCAAAAATACTTTTTTAATTAATGCAAAGGGTTATAACTTAAAAAATGTTGATATAAAAGACTGTTGCAATTTTTGAGAAATATGAGAAACTCGTTTCAGTTTAAGATTTTTTTATAGCTCTTTTTTACACATGGAAATTCTTTTTACTATTACGTTTATGAAATAAGCAGAATACATAGAATACATACAAATATTAAGTATAGAAAATAGTCTTATAACAGTATTATACAGAATATAGCTCTCTTATATATTGCATTAAAATTTCTCAAACCTGTTGAGTAATACATTAATGTAATATAAATATATGTATATTCAACAGACAATAAGTATTTTAAGTATTTCAGTTTTTAAGTATTTTATTTGCTGGGTGTTTTGGTTGTTTCGCTTCACTGTTTTCACCATATACACGGTAAAAAGTACTAAAATCTATGACAGTTATTTGTACATTTTTTGATTAATAGTAGGAAGTGATTTCTATAGGCCAAAATAAGGCTGTGACCTTTTCCAAAAATATCCTTCCTTCCTCAGTCTTCTGTAAACTGAGTTCAGAACAGTTCTGAATCCAGAGGGTTAGTATAAATACTGAACAAATCTCATGCAAGTTCATTTAGTCTAATATTTGATTAAGGCACGTCTCTAAAATTAAACATTCAGATCAGCTTTGGGCAGGCAGTGTTGGCTAGATAAAAAAAGGACAAAATCACCTCAACACCCACTGCCCATATAAATACACTTGGCTGAGGCATATTTGAGTAATTTTTGATTTATACTGAAGCTTGGCACCTTCAGATGTTATGGTAAATCCTATCCTGAAAATATAATTCTGGTAATTGCTTCCCAATGCATTTTTAGAAACGCAAAACAACAGGAGGTGGTTTATCACTAGCACACAGAGAAACCTCATTCCCAGGTCTGTAGGCATGTAGTACACCAGTTTCAGATGACTACTTTTAACGTTAACCCTAATGAGATCATTACTTAATGTGATACATGCACACACAAGAACACACCACCAACAGAGGCCACAGCACTGACACGAAATCCCAGTTCACCATTTAAACAAAGAAGGGAAAAAACAGCCTGGACGCTCCACCCTTTCCAGTTCAATCAGGAAATGCTGAGCATGATAAAGTAGGTTAAGTGTTTATAAAGGATTCTGTGTTATCTGGGTGTCTTTTTAATCATGCATTACTGTGTGCTTTCAGTCTTAATTGCAAACATACTGTGTGTGTGTGTGTGTGTGTGCTGCCAGCGCATGTCAATTCAATAGTGGTTGATGTCACCATTTAGATATAGTACTTTAATGCATCAAAATGCATATTGTTTTTTGAGCATTGCATTTACATGTATAAATGTTATACATGCAATTTATGGTATACATATAAATCTCAATAAAAAGTGAGTTAAAGTTTCAGTTTCAAGTTCTGTTTATTAATGTAGCAGACTGCACAGAAATGTTTTAAAATAAATAAAATGCATTAAAGCACTAATGTAGATACCTAAACACTAAAATTTACATCATGTTGAAAAGATCACTGAGGAAGACTTTTTCATCATCATCATCATCAGCCCCAAAATTAAAACTCCACCCATCATAACTTGGCTCTTCCCCCATGAAAAGATCATCATCCAGCTGTAGCATCTGAAGCAGTTCCTGCAGAGTAAAATGTTGGAAACTGTTTGTGCTGTAGAAATCTTCTTTATTACTGAAGGAATTGCTCTCTCTGCTCTGATCAGGTTTAGTCATGTGGTCCATTTGGTCATAGATTCTCCTCTTCTCTTTATTAGAAAGCACCTCATAGGCTAAATAGGAGGAAGGGACAGGATTAACCATAATGTATTTTGAAAAGTCCTACACAAATAAACTGAAAATCACTCATAGTGGATATGTAAACATACTTTAAGATTAACACTTATTAGTGCTCTTAAATACATCCCAGCTCACAATTTTAGGTTTTAAAACGTTTCCCTAACATTTCCATTAAGTAACTTTAAATGTCTATTTTTCCAGACCATATTTAAACAGTTACAAAAACTGTAACGTTTATATAATATCATATAACTTTCTACTAACGTTACTGCCTGAACGTTCTGATAACTTTGAGAGAACTGTAGAACTTCTAAGTACGTTCCCTGTTCGCTTGGACGTCGGTGTTTCTTTGCTCCGTTATACGCACCCTGAGCAATGCGTGTGAAGGTCTGCTGTGCATTAGGACTTTGGTTCTTGTCGGGATGGTGTTTCAGAGCCAGTTTGTGAAACGCTTTCTTGATCTCTTTTGCAGACGCAGAGCGTGAAACTTCCAGCAATGCGTAATAATCACTCACGCAACTGCAGACACACACGCACAACACAAGCACAACACATAACTCTGCGTTTGCCATCATCAGCCACCTAAAGAACAAACAGAAACATTAAATAAACCTTTGTATATTGCACATACACGTTTTTACAGTGGCCTCAAAAAGTATTAGAATACTTACGCCATATGTATGAATTAAACATGAAGAGCACACGGCAAAGATACCACAGGTGTAGTTCATTTCATTCATTACAAATTAATGCTTCACCATGTTTGGCAACAATAATTATCTATTAATTTTCCATTTGAAACCTAACAAACTTTTAAAGTGAAATATTTCGTAAAAGTGTTATAGCATTCATAATTGTTTATCAAACACAATGCCACTTACAGCTTTTTGGAGTGTCTACATACTTAGTTCAACTTTATATCCCTGCAGACATACCAAAGTAGGACAGTGTTGGTTAGGCCAGTTGATACATCCAGCACCTTCTCAGAACTGAGAGCATAACACTTTGTCGCACTTTTAAAACTTTTAAAGCTTTATTTTAATCAGATTGTTGTGTACCACTACACAGCCTCTGCGCTTGTGAATTGCACGCTTGCAGCTCCGGCATCCGTCCACACGAAGGCGCTGTGTGATCTGCAGCACATGTTTCTCCGCGCTTGTGCTGCGCTTGTCCTGTGCGGATTGTAAACACACGGATATGGCTGCCGATAGGGGCGGAGGCGACGACAACATAAACGACGAAATGGGGAACCAGCTACAACTCCTGCCAGGTATTTGTGTCAAAAAGTCTCCTGGTAAACACGCAGTTATAGA
Source organism: Ambastaia sidthimunki (assembly GCA_036877625.1). Taxonomy (NCBI): domain Eukaryota; kingdom Metazoa; phylum Chordata; class Actinopteri; order Cypriniformes; family Botiidae; genus Ambastaia; species Ambastaia sidthimunki. Next base: position 7,786 of record JAZGTK010000211.1, read on the forward strand.
AGGATCAAAAACATGATTATTTAATGTGCGCAAAACGTGCAGGCAGATATTTGCCGATATTTTGCAGATTCGCACCAGTCGCCATGCATGACAGCTGACGGGGTTTCCTCTAAACTGGGTGGCTGCGTCCACCTGCTATTTAAAAACCACACAGATCGGTTAGATGCTGTACTTGTCAGTAAAAATATTTATACAGCAGCTGATTTTGGGTTTAGAATACGTATTCAAGCTTAAATGCCTCGACGAACAGCTTTGAGTCAAGTGTATATGTGTTTAGTTGTTTTTTTTGTATTGTCAGCAGACATTTTTTGTTGTTTTCTTTGCAATACACACATTTGCAATATAGATTGGACATCTGCTTGTTGTTATTGTATAACCAGTAGCTTTAGGCATGACCAGTGCACTCAAATGATCAGGTCGTGATGAAAATCGAAAGTAGGTTAAAATAGGTGAAAATGAAAGTATTGATCCCAAGATATGTTCTGTTTGACTACAGAAAATGAGGAAGAAGAGGAAGATGACATGGAGACGGAGGATCGAGATGGTGAGGATGCAGAAAAGCCAAGTATTATAAACTTTGACACGAGTCTGCCAACCTCGCACGCTGTGAGTTTCATCCGTCAGAACACATAAAACACTTAAGTCATGTGATCTTGCCTGAGACTAAGTCACAAATGTGATAAGTTAAATTATTATTTTTTTTAATGGTAATTCGTTAAACTTTGCATGACATTCATTTATTTTATGCGAGTAGTTTATAAGTGATTTAAAGCTGCAATCTGTATTTTATTAAAAAAATCACTAATTGAGTAATGCTCGATTTAAATGGTAAGCTTAAATAATTATATATTGGTAGAGAGGCAAATATTATGGATTGCAGCTTTAGTAAGTGTGATTTTGTGTTGCTATATAAAAATATCAATTTGTTAAATATTCACATTGAATGAATTTACAAGATACACATTTTTTGTGTGTTTATTTTGAAGTACCTGGGCGCAGACATGGAGGAGTTTCACGGTCGTACGCTGCATGATGAGGAGAGCGTGCAGAACCTGCCAGTTCTACCCCACGTTGCTCTCATACTGATCCCAGGTCAGACGCTGCCCTTGCAGCTGTTCCGACCGCAGGAGGTCAGCATGTTTCGCAACCTCGTAGGCCAAGATCGCACATTTGCTGTGCTTGCTCACAGGTATACACTGAATTATATATATATATATATATACCCTATATATATATATATATAGAGAGAGAGAGAGATAATATATATATATATCCTATATATATCCTATATATAGGGTATTATATACAGTAGCTCTGAGCATTAATGATCATGTGTGTTTGATTTCTTGGTGAGTGGATTGTTTCAGCAGTTGCATTAAAGGTCTTGCTGCAGTTTTGTACAGCCTAACCGAGTCTGTCTGTATCAGTCCTGATGCAGGTGGAACGGAGATGAAAGCAGAGTTTGGGACGACTGCCGAGATCTATGCATTTCGAGAGGAACAGGAGTACGGGATAGAGACTGTGAAAATCAAAGCCATCGGGCGGCAACGTTTCAGAGTGTGTGACATACGCACACAAGCAGATGGGTAGGAGTGTGTAGTCTTTACACAAATTCAAGTTCACTATATTGCACAGTCCACAATGCCAACAGGCAGGTTAGCAACAGTAGAGAAATTGCGCTAATATAGCACAATGCTATTTGTGTTTTATAGGATTCGTCAGGCAAAAGTGCAGATTTTACCTGAGAGGATCCTGCCAGACCCTTTATGCGCTCTGCAATTCCTGCCGCATGTATACACGCACACGCCAGAGACCAAACACACGCAGACACCACTGCAGGTGCGCTGCAACCAGACCTATAGACAGGTAATACATTAGTGTGCTTCAGTAGTGCTTAGTTCAATTCAGATGTGCCAATTTCAGTGAAAGCATTTACTGATTTTGGTATTTCTGTTTGAATGTAGCTTTAACCAGTAATGGAATTATTGTTTATTCATAATTCATGTAATCACAGTCTTCATTGTCTTTTATAGAAGAAGCTGCATTGTGCCAGTTTGACCTCATGGCCTTCTTGGGTTTATTCCCTCTATGACTCTGTGAGTTGGATTTCATATACGGACACATTGTAAACTTAGCATGTACATTCTCATAGTGGCTACCATATTGAGATCACATGACCAGTTGTGTCTTGCAGTTTGACTAAGTAAATAAATACAGACACTGTTGTGATTGTGTTTAGTGATGATGGTTTTATGTGTCTCTGAAGAAAACTCTTATGAGCAGAGTAAAGAAACAACTGCATGAATGGGATGAAAACCTCAAAGATGAGTCCCTGCCCACAAATCCTACAGGTACAGCACGTACACAAGTGCCTGAGCCCCCCTTAAAACACACACGCATGTAGTTACAAATCATCTCTTTGCAGATTTCTCGTACAGAGTCGCCGCGTGTCTGCCGATAGATGATGCTCTTAGACTGCAGCTGTTGAAGATCGGAAGCGCCATCCAGAGACTTCGCTGCGAGTTGGACATCATGGACAGGGTGTGCATGTACACGCTGATATATCTCACTGTTTGTCCAATGTGTTCCCGTAGATTAATTGGTAGAGCTTTAGTAGTGCAAAGGTCATAGGTTTGATTCCCAGGAAGCACACATACTACATTACTACATTTACATACTATTCATTTGGCAGATGCTTTAAGCAACTTACAGTGAATTCAATGTATACTTTTTTTTTAATTAGTACTTGCATTTCCTGGGATCGAACCCACAACCTTTGCTCTGCTAATGCAATGCTGATGCAATGATGACATACTGTATTTAAGCTGTATATAATCAGTGTAAGTTGCTTTGGATCAAAGCATCTGGTGAATGCATAAATGTAAATGTTATAATGTGAATACGAGGTGATTTTCTGTATTTTAATGGATTTGTCTTCTTCCAGTGCACCTCTCTGTGCTGTAAACAGTGTCAGGATACGGAGATAACAAGCAAGAATGAGATCTTTAGGTCAGACTTTGACACATTTTTAAAATAGTTTCACAGTTTGATGCTGAATTTTACATATTAACAAATGAGCAACTGAAGTGAATTAGAATGAAAATGGCACCTATTCTCTGTCTCTGTAGTTTGTCTCTGTATGGGCCAATGGCTGCATATGTGAATCCCCATGGTTATGTTCACGAGACACTTACAGTGTACAAGGCCAACAACCTCAACTTGATTGGGCGACCTTCCACACTTCATAGCTGGTTTCCTGGGTGAGAGTCAATGTTTGAGTGTATTTCAAAATGTCGGTTGATAATGGCCTGGTGATCCAAGCAGAGTTTTTCTAGTTGGCCATCAATATATAAAATGTTTGTTTTTGTTGCATAGGTATGCATGGACAATTGCACAGTGCAGAACCTGTGGTTCTCATATGGGCTGGAAGTTCTCCGCAGTGAAGAAAGATCTGAGTCCACCTCGTTTCTGGGGTTTGACCCGCTCTGCCCTGTTACCAACAATCCCGCAAGGCGAGGAGGGTGTCGAGGGGTCCCGCTTGCTTTGCCTGTGAGCTGTGGGTTACCCGTGACCTTTAACCTCATGGCCCGAAACACAAGCATATATTCCTGCAGGGGGTTTCCTTTGTTGCTCCAAAAACATGAGACTCCAAAACCTCACCTGGAAAGAGAGAGAGAGCGAGAAAGAGAGATTGAGAGAGAGAGCAAGCGAGCGTATTTGTGAGTTTAAATGTGTAGAGGTATGAAGAGGAGACAGGGTGCGTAAGACACCACAGAACACAAGTTGTTGCCTTTACACACTTTATGATGTGTGTATTACAGCCTGATATGTGCAATATTATGACAGGTGGGTTTTATAAGTAACTACAGTTTGTTGTAGTGCACGTAATTTACCTTCTAAGCACCTTTCCCTTATTATTACTGGCTAGATAACAGATATTGATGCTTTCTAAGCATTCAGGCAGATGAAAGTGGGTCATCAGTTAAAAAAATCATTTTGATTGGATGTTTATGAAACATGTATGCCAATGTTTCAATGTCACAAGTGACTACAGTGTGTGTAACACTTGTAGAAACCAAAGTGTAAAAATATAATTTAGGTCGCCCTAAACCCTAAGTGAAGGGAGATGGGAAAGGGTTTAAAGAGTCTTTCCAACAATCAGACCACATGGAGAACCTCAACCAATCAGATGCTCTTGTACACAACTGTTAAAAAAGCTGCTTGAATTAAATTATTCTCCTGATGCTGTCATGTGTTGCATGTTATGTCGTACATGCTGCAGGTTTTATGTCACAAACTGCTGACCGAAATTGTCAGCCAATCATAAAAAAATATCAGGGAGTTGCCCTTCATGTAATTGACTCAGTATCAGGAGTAATTCTTAAAACATGTTCGTTTTTTTTGTTGTTGTGCTTTGTCTTTTTTTCCTTTCTGGGTTACAAACTATTTGGATAGTATGATGGATATATGTATCGAGAGCTTCAAACATGTTGAGCTATGAGCATTCAGGTAGACGTTGGTGTGACACAACTTCCATAACAACATATAAACATCTGTTTACATATTCATTAAATGGAGTTTAAAACACTTAATACAGTAAATACATTCTGCACACATTAGTCAGTCACATAGGTGTAATAAACATAATAAAATACACATATCTGTACATGCTAACTTGCATATCTATGCTACTGTTCAAGAGATTGATACTGTTGAATATAGTTTAATATTGATCAATTCTCTCTCAATAAACCACATCTGAAAAGTGACACTGTGTTTATCAAACTTTTTTCCAGCAATCACAACTGCCGAACTTTGAAGGTTTACTGTTGTACTGCAGTGGGTTCACTCCAGTTTGTTTTTACAAAAATTCAAATTCAATAAGCGTAATCAAACAGATTTTTGTGCATTTAACAAAAATACATAATTAAATATTGTATTAAAGGCACGGTAGGTCATTCCTACCCAAAACATTTATGAATGTATGCATTCAAAGCTAGCTTGCTATTGCTAGCCTCCTGAAATTGCCTCCCCTACCTTTAACTCCAACCAAACCTAAAGTTCAGCCAAATGTTTTTTTCTTAATTTATAATAAACTGAGTTAAGTAAAGTGCTGCTATATACAATACTATATACATAATAAAATGAATTAAGTGAAACTATATGCAATACTATATATATAAAATAAATTAAGTGGTACTGTATACAATACTTTATACATAATAATAAAACAAATTTAGTGATGCTATATGCAATACTGTATGCATAAAATGAATTAGGTGGTACTATATACAGTACTATATACATAATAAAATGAATTATGTGGTACTATATGCAATACTATATACATTGAATTAGGTAAAATGATACTATTTACAATACTGTATATAAAATATGCAACAGTGTTATAGAATCCCTCTGCAACAAAAGAGGAAATATTTCATGCCCCAGTGTGTTTTCATTTCCCAACCCAACCGCTAGAGGGAAGTGTTGCAAACCTGCGCTGTCTTCTTCGTGGGCTCTGTACGGGTTATGTAATCACAACAACAGAAGCTGTACAGAAGTGTGTTGACAGTCACGTACTGTGAGATGTGATCGTAACTTTCATGTTCTCGCTTTTTATCGCTGTTCTGATCATTGCATGAGTTTCGTTTCTTTATAATACTACTATATACTTTAGTTTACGTAGATTTAAATTCAGAATTAGTTTTGGCTTTGTTGATTTATCTGCTGCTTTTTGACGATGCCTCAAGAACCGCAGGAGGGGCAGCAGCCGCTGCCTCTGGTCCGATCGCTGGTCAGTCGACTGCAGGCCTGCGTGGTGTTTTGTAACCGCAGTCCGCGCGTCGTAAAGCCCATATGGATCAACTTCCGCGGAGAGCCACAGCCATACGCAGATATACAGCCGTACACAGGGCGAAGAATGACAACGTATATGGGTTCGTGTTGTGCTGTCTATGACACTAAGTAGTGAAGTTATCTATTTTAAAGAGTTTTTATTATGTGTATTATTCTTACAGGACACCCCTGGATGTTTCGTGATGCAGAAACTGACGATCCAATGTTAGTGAACAATAAGGAGATGTACCTGCCCCCCTCCCTTGAAAATGGACAAGTCTCAATTGCCAACATCACACTGCCTGGTATACTATGTTTTCATGTTTCATCAACTTTGAAGTATTCATACTCTTCGTAGTATTCATACTCGTACTCGTACTTGTAAGCTACAGTACTAGGTTACAGTAATTGGTTACAGTAATTGGTTACAGTAATTGGTTACAGTACTAGCCATCCACAATCTCTATAAATGTCAGGGTGGCACAAATACTTATTTTAAGGGCAGAGTGCAATAGGACTCACTGTATCCAGTCCTCAGTCTAAAAGCAAGTCCATCTGGTTAGACCTTTTATATTTTTGGTCGGGCAAATTAATTTACTTTACATCCTGATAAATGTTTAAAATTATTTTACAGTGTTGACCTTGCGAGATCGCTGTCTACAAGTTGTGAGACGTTTGGTGCGCAGAGAAGACATCTGTCAGTTGGAGATAGGACGAGGCCTACAAGAAGACCTCTTTCAGGGGCCAAGCATTCACGCTGACCTGCGACGGATTAGCCAGCGCGTGGAACAGAAATTACTGGAGAACAGAGAAGAGCAAAACGGATGAAAATCTGAACAGTAATTTGTGTGAATAAAGTATTTGCCCAGCATACTTGCACCTGCCCCGTATAAAAATCACGACAGCGATCGCTGCACAATGCTGACAAACCTGAAATATTTGAAATATTTTCTTAAGCAAATGGAGCTTTCTGCTTTAAAAAAAATAGGCATGTAAAAATGCACAATAGCATTGCTTTCAAGTTCAAGAGACGTCAAAGACGTTCAGCAAAGGAACTTGCCAATATGCTTATTCAGTGTGATAATCTATAATCTAGCAAATAGCTAAGAGCAATATATTCATCTTTTTTTTTTTTAAAGAATTCTCTGTATAGTTTATATTTTGTAAACACACACACACAAAAACTTTTTGTAAGAACATAAATTAATTAAAATAAAGTCATTAAGGTATTTTAAATGTTGAGACTTGCTAATTTCTGGTTTAAACACAATAAACTGCTTGGATATGTACTTAAATAAGTAAATATGTAAACCTAGAAGTTCTGGGTTTTTGAATTTTATAGTTCAGAGAAGGGGTCAAAGGTCATTTACCCTTAAAGCCCTGAGTGATGTGATGGGGAACGTATACAGATTAATGCCTGCTTGTTTAACATAAGTGGCATAAAATGCCAGCTTGTGTCTTCTGTTTTTATTATAATAATTATCCTTCTCGGCAGCATCACATGAAAGTTTGTTTAAAAAAGTATAAAGAAACTACAATAGAACCTGAAGCCAGAGGGTTTGTTATTAATGAAGAACTTTATTTTTTCTCACAAGTGTTAGATAATTTTAAAATTAAAATATTTTTAGTAGTTCATAAAGATTTTTTGAGTCTGGCAGGACCAGTGCCTGTAGTCACTCTGAAATAAAGAAAAACAACACGTTGATTTAACATCTGCACATATGAACTCTACAATACCCCCATAATGACCATGATTCATAACTGGATTCCAATATTTTTAGAAAATTCCCTCTGTAACCAAAATGGCTGTGCTTTTATTATATTGATTTTTACATTTCGCTATCTTAGAATTATAAGGTTCTATCTGCGTTTGGACTAGTTTTGAGATATTGAGGTTTAAAGTTTTTGCATTGCATTGTAAATACCAAAACTGAAGTTTTATGTTTTTCAACTTAAACACCCAAAATGCTTTTTTAAAAAATAAAATTATTGTTTATTTTTAATAAAATTATTAATCAAATTATACACCTTTAATAGTGTCAATAAGTTATATTAGAGTAAGAATATGTCTATAACTCAATTCAGTCCACCTTTTAATTCTAAGGTAGCGATTTGCTTGTTTGAATGTGCTTTTAAAATGTTTTTATAGTAGTGTTTGAGTTAAACTTACCAGAAGGAGAATGACTGAGAAGATTCACCAGTATCTCCTGCAGTACAGGACCATATTTCTCATACTCTGCCTCACTCAGAGACATGGCCAGTTCAAACGGGGCTCTGACCTAAATAGTTATAAAAACATACGAGGCCAGTAATAATAATACCCATCACAGTTTATTATATATTGTTTACATAGTCACTGTACCAGTCAATAATACTGTGGTGTAATAATGTGATATCTTGAAATATAAATATATAACTGCATTGTGTTTTTACCATGAATTGGTCGTCTTCCATCAGAACTGGGATCTCTGGTTCATTGGCATCCCTTCTGCCCGTTCGTGGTGGTCTTCGTTCTCCTCGACCCTTAAAAAGGAATATTTATATCTAATACTGCTTTGTTTGTAACTTCTTATGAATTGATGTAAGCTTCAAAATGTACAAAATAATAGGACAAAGTTTTAATTCTGGGCACTGTATACATTTTGGATGACTTCCATTTGTTATGTAGATGAGTTTAGTTTAAGGCTACAATCCGTAACCTTTTTGCGTCAAAAATAAACACAAAACAGTTAATCACAAAGTACATAACAGATCCATATTCAAAATAATCTCAAATCTCAGGTTGACATACCTGAGAAAGTGCGTAAAGCAACCTGCAATTTTATGTTTCAAACAGAGATGGCAACAGAGAGGCAGAAGCTACTGATTGTAGCACATCCAGTAGACATTCACTCACCTGTGGTTTCTGAGCAGGGCTGAGGAAGCTGGTGCCTCCACTTACACACTCAACACACAGAGAGAAAGCACATGATAGCAGAAACATGTGAGTGGCACGGCAGTGCTGTACCATCCTGGTCCCCACAAACTTACGGTTCAGTCTGTAAAATGTTACAAATAACATTCATGATTTAATGACTGCAATGTAGATTGAGTTGAAAATGTTTAAAAGTATCTAATTTTGAGAATCTTTGTTATATATTATGAGTACAGAAAAGGTCTTCATAGTTAGAAAAGTTTTGGTAAATCTCACTTCCGAAATGATCAAACAGCTTCTGTTGGTCTGTACACAAAGGTCTGCTTCTCACTTTTATAATAACCTTTGGTTAACAATTAGCATTAAAGTCTACCACTGTAACCATGGCAACAAACATTTCATGCTTTTGAATGTGTAACATATTTTAAACTCTAAAGCCCTACATTACTGTATATGAAAATATATTTACTCTGGGGTAGTGAATATGATGATAACAGATAATAGCAAATAAAGATCTGGAATTTCAAACATATCATTTGGTGGTACAAACTGGTTTGTCCGCTGGGTCAACAGATGTATGTGGACAGAGAGAATGTGTTACTAGAGCACTGAGCTATTGCCATGGCAGGTTTATTGACTGGCCTAATACAGTAATTCCAGAAACAAGAACACAAAGTTAAGTTTGGTCTTCTCTGTGTGATTGGCACTATATTTATGATACACGTCACAGTATTTTTCCACAACAATTTAAACTTAATTTCAGGATGCTTTTCTATTATTTTCCATTTCTGAAAAGATGAAAAGCAGGGGCACTGTGTCTTTTTGGCAAATAAATATGATTTTATGTATAAGTATGATTATATTTTCTAATGTAATTAATTATTTTAATACTTGATAGTTAGGGTGGGCAATTTCAAAAAGGCTAGTGAGCTTTGAAAACATCAGATCCCTTCAGATTTTTTTCATCAGATCCCTTCAAAGCGCTCTCCCAAAGTCATATGAACACATACCTAGTTTAACAGGAAAGTAGGACATCCTATCAATGCATTTGGACCGAATGCAATGATTGGATGAGCATTTTATGGTCCTGTGCCTTCCACAGAAAATATACATTTATATAAACATATTTAGACCAAAACATGTTTCTGGAAAAATCGCCTACCTTGCCTTGAATAGCTTCAAATAGTGAACTTCAGTTGTAAAAACGTTTGTAGTGTGAACTCCAGTACAGTAGATGGCAGTCTATGTATTTCGTCTTTACATCATTGCTTGGAAGACGCGTTTACCTTGTATCTCATTATTCTAGCATGTATTAGGAAAACATTTACAGTTAATATGAATAAAAAGGAGAAACAATATAACGTTACAGCTTCGTCAGTGAGTGTTTACTATGTAAACGTGTTGTTTTGAAGAAGAATGAACGATTTAGTTTGTTTTGTACGCTAGAAGCTGTTAGCTTAGCATGAAATCTGTCGATAAAGGTGCCTTGTGTCTTAAACACAAGCAAGTCTGATGTTGTCAACATTTTGGTTAACATCTTTTATTCTGCGTTTCAGCTGGTTGATTTGAAAGCGGAATTATATCGGAAACAGGAGGAATTTAAGCAGGACAGACTTGGACAAGATGTTGGAGTTGCACATAAGTCCAGGACAAAAATTAAAGTAAGTCGCAGTTATAGATGATCATTTGTTATTGCATAAGAGAAACATTAGTTTGATTGCTCGTGTGTGTTTGTTAGCAGAAGCCAAATATCTGGATTAAACAAAACGAAGGGGTGAATGAACGAGCACAGAAGGACGTTCAGCAGACCACAGAGGAGGAAATCACCTTAGAAAAATCCAAGTGAGCTATAAAACAGTGTTTGATTTCATTATAGCACAATAAACATGTATTTGTTTGATTTTCTTAAATGATGAGACCCAGAAATTGACACTGTACATACTGTGGCCCCAAATAAAAAGTATTTGGACAACTACTGTGCCACACATAGAAATATATTAATTTCATTACATGTGATAACAAAATACCAAACATAGTGGCAAGAATTGTAAAGAAATAAAAATAAATAACTACCCTGTGTAATGCAAAGCATTTTCCAAAACTGTATAATGTTTTAAGTTAGTAAACAGTGTATTTATTTAAAAAAAAAGTAGTATAACACATTTATGTAAAAAATACATGTGATTCATCTACATCTTTGTATCCGTGTGTACATTAAATGTTCATTATGTGAAATACAATTGCATTATTGCTCATAGAGTGTATTTTTCCTCATACACAGGCAGAAATTGGAAGAGAAGGCTCGACTGTATGAACAGATGACTAAAGGAGATTTCCCAGGTATACGCTGACTGGCATGTGTTGATTCAAACATTTCACAGCTTTTACCAGTTCATACACTCCATTAGTTGTTCTGTAGCATAACAATAAATAAAAGAATATCAATGAAGACAGAATCTATTTTCTTTTCTTTAGATGAGGAAACTGAAAGTCTTTTTCTAGTGGACTTTACTCAAAAGATTATCAACCAGCGGAGTGAAACACATACACATGCTGAGAACAGAGCAGAAGATGAGGACGAAAAGGTCACGGATGTGAACATCCCTATTCCACCCCCACAGAACGCAGATGAAGAATGGTATGTGTACACATGTATCTTTAATATCATGATCTGCATGGAGGCACCATTAGATGACACTCTATGGCCATCTTCTTGCAGGGTGGACTATGTTGATGCGTTAGGACGTTCCCGAAGATGTCTGAGGAAAGATCTACCAGATTTTCAGAAAATGGACCAGGATCTCCAGAGCAAGAGGCAGTTAGAATGTTCTAACCTGTGCTGTTGTTAATATGTATTTAAAGAAATAGTTCTCAAAATCTAAAAATGAACATATTTTTTCCTTTATTTACTCATCCTTGTGTCACTCCAATCCTTTATTACTTTATTCTTCTGTGGAACACACAAGAAGATATTTTGAGAAATATCTTAGTGGTTTTGTGGCCAATACAATGGATGTCAATGGATGCCAGTGTTGTTTGGTTATCATTGTACTTTAGAGTATCTTGTGTGTTTCTCAGAAACAAAAAAAGTAATTCAGGTCTGAAACGACATGAAGGTGTGTAAATGATGGAAGCACTTTTATTTTTGGGTGAACTATCTCTTTAATAGGTAGCCTGCCCATTTACCACATTTTTCTTGTGTGTATTATTGGGTCCAGGGTGACTGGAGCTGACAGGACGCTGTTATCTGAGGACATGAGGAGAGAGATGCAGAGAGAACAGTGGGAGAGAGAGGAGGAAGAACAGATGCAAAGACCCGTTCACTATGAAGATATCAGAGAACAGGGTGCAGATCTCAACACATTTTATGTGCACAGAAAATATCCCTGTTTAGTGTTTCTATAAGAGTGTAAGAGACGTTAAATTAGATCTGTGTAGAATCTCTTGAATTTGTGTTTATTGTCTGTTTCAGAGGCCAGAGACCTTGGCGTTGGATATTTTGCTTTTTCCCAGGATGAAGAAAAGCGCAGAAAACAGAGAGAAACTTTAGACATGCTGAGAGACCAGGTCAGCTCAACAAAATAGCATTTTTATATTAACACATCTGTATTTATATTTTGCTATATTGTTAAGTAGATAAATAGAAAAGAACAGCAATTCAATTGGCAAATAAAGGCCAATTGCATTTCAATGTGCTTAAAAAGTAGTATTTACAAAAAACAAATATAGGTTGTGTACCCAAATGTACCAACTACCAAACAAAGATGGTCAAATAGAACATAAGAACAAGAATCAATACAGTTCTGGCAGAACGGTAATGAGGGCAGAGAGAGTTACTGTGTTTCTTTGCTGCTCTGCTATTGGCTGCAGTTTAATACAAATGTCTTTCAAATCCTCTTTCTCTCTGAAGACCACAGACCAGCGCAGCAAACGAGAGCAATTGAAGGAGAAGCGGAAAGCTCTGCTTGAGGCTCGACTGGCTAAAGTGAGGATGAGGAGAATGAAGAAAAGCAAGCTGGAGCCAGGAGCTGAGGACGATGGTGTGTGTTGTTAATTCTTTGTTATGAAGAATACAGCGCATGTATGTTTTTATTAAAGTGTCGCATTGTTAAAGGTACATGCAGTGCATGCGCATGTGGTTGTTTTATGGATTGTTGACTGGTCTGTGCTCCCTTCCAGCTTCTGTTGCTGATGGTGCTGAGAATGAAGAAGATAATGATGATGAAGCTTTAATTGGACCTCCAGCTCCTAAGATGATACCAAAAGTGGAGGTGGAGATTCAGGAGAGGAAAGACACCAAACCTGGAATTCTGCATGTCAGAGAGTGGGACAGAGGCAAAGGTGAAAAAACCTTTACATGTGATAGAAACTTATTCTAGTACTTTAGTGTTTAGAATTTGACAATTTAAACACCTTCTTCTCCAGAGTTCTCCTGGGGTCAGTGGACAAGTCGCCGCAGAGAGGAGCGAGATTCCGAGTTTGCTCCTCCCTCTTATTATTTCACAGATGGCAGAAAGACCAATCAAGGCCGAGCTGCAGAAAAGGGGCAGGGCAAAGGAAAACTTGCCTTCAAGTGGTCTGAATCCCAAAGGGCCACAGACAGCGACATAGATAACATGTCCACCCCTGCACATGCTTCTAACATGTCCACCCCTGCACATGCTTTTAACATGTCCACCCCTGCACATGCTTTTAACATGTCCACCCCGGCACATGCTTTTAACATGTCCACCCCGGCACATGCTTCTAACATGTCCACCCCGGCACATGCTTTTAACATGTCCACCCCGGCACATGCTTTTAACATGTCCACCCCGGCACATGCTTCTAACATGTCCACCCCGGCACATGCTTCTAACATGTCCACCCCGGCACATGCTTCTAACATGTCCACCCCGGCACATGCTTATAACACAAGTACAGATCCCCAATATATGCAGTATCCCCAAACACAGGCTGCTTGCACACAGAGTCTGGATGACCTTTTATCATATTATAAACACTCCACCTGAACTGAAAAACATGACAGGCCTCAGAAATTAGTCTTGAAACATTGTGACATTAGGCAGAGGGATAGTTAAACACTGTCTACAAGTTTGTGCTACAAAATGTAACTTTTAGAAATAAATTCTGAGTTTCTGTTTAAAATTGGTTCATGTTTTTGTATTTACTGTCTTTTGTCACAGGACCTAATGTTTCAACCCAAATGTTTCCTTTTTGTTTTATGTCATCTGTAAATATAATCTTCCTCTGGATGTTGGCATGCTGTTTCATGTGTACTGTAAAGACAAACTCAAAACAGTCAATACAGTCTTAAATTAACATCAAAAACATTTAAAAAATGCATTGAAACATTGAAATTTCAGGGTTTCTCTGTGTTTTGTATGCACTCAAACTGGAATGCAAAGAGCATTTTTGTGTACTTCAATGGGTTACAATTAGCTCCTAAATTTCAGTGTTTTCTGAGGCTTTATTTGAACCCACTGTATATATAAATCCTCTTTTTGGACCTGAGGTGAGTTGTGTGGTTTTGTCCCATAAGATCCAGAATACAGGCAGCCTAAAAGTGCTTGTGTGCATTTTTTGAACCCTGGGCAAAGTTTATAAGTTGCACATGACTGCAGTGAAACTTTATGCCTGGTTACTCAGTAGCCGGTGATGAAAGTGATTTACAAGTTACCTTGTTCCAAAGTGGACAACACATACAATAAACACATTTTACATAGCGCTTGGAAAAAGGACACAAATTTAGTATTATATACTGGAAAAAATTCACATACAACCGATTCACAGGACAACAGTAACCTTTGACTTGAAGGATATCCTGTTTCTGCAGGAATGTATGTGCAAGCATTTTCAGCTTTCATACCAACCAGAAAACGAGGACAGTAAAAGTGGGTTTATGTGAGTGGGTGAGAAAAATTGCAGTTTCAGTCTCTGTTTTCTCACATCTGTATTTTCTTCAGATTAAACACATTTAAAAGTGGGAACCCTGTTGAATGCCAGTGAGATGGTAAGTCGGCATTTTTGCTTGTGATTATCACATGATCATTTAGTAAATGCCATACAGTCATCTTAAAACAGAATAAAAAAAAAAACTTACCAAATTGTGTTGGACAAGAGGCTCTGTCTTGAGTTATCTGCTACAGCTGTTTTACAGTTGTAAAACTGAATGCAAGAATTGTGTTGAATGAGCAAAGCTACAGAAATATCAGAGAATTTGTTTGTACTGTGTAAATGAGTGTGTTTGTGTGAGCGTTTTAGGAAGGTTCGAGTGCAGAATTAAGTGTTACTACAAACAGTATCAGAATCACTGATTTAACACAGGATGGAGATACTCTGACTTTTGCCATCACATCCCAGAAAGTAAGATGTTCAGCTTTAGGACTCATGAATGTATGAAACATATTAAGTGTCTTCTGGAAACCTGTGTATTGTTATTTTATTTGATCTCAGTTGAACAGCAGTGCTGGGGTGTGTGTTTTCCGAACTTATGAGGACTTTGACTGGCTTCAACAAAGTCTTTCCTCACAAGAAAATGTTCCTGGACTTCAGGGAATTATAGTGAGTGAATTCTCTAAAATGATAAAAAAAAAACAAGCTAAACTCTGGGAGTTACAAACATGTTGAAAATTTGAAATGATGCAAGTTTCATTCTACAAAAACATGAGTTGGTGTTTTTCCATCCATAGTTTCCACCTTTGCCAGCTAAAGCATTACCGTCACAGTCAAACACACAGACCAAAGCAATCAAACAACTTGGTATGTACGATTGCATTTGAAGCTGACCCCACAAAACAAACCTTTATTTCCAAGCACAATAAAAGGTGCATTTATGCAACTGTGTGTGTGTGTTGCAGGTTTCTTGGCTCTTGGACAAGACTGGCAGAGTTATTGTAAGGCGCTGGAGTTTTACCTTCAGCAGATGGCGACACACCCAATTCTCAGCAAGTGCAAAATTCTGGACAGCTTTCTTATTAATTCAGAGGTGGGTTATAAAAACACACATTCAAACACATGGTACCCGTCAGAAAGTTGGACAACTGAGCTTGCCAACTATCTACGTATTTTGGGTCATGGTTCTTTTAATGTCTGTTGTGGTAACAGGTCTGATAAATTGTGTTACAATACGATGCAATAATATATCACAAATGTAGTACCAGTTAAAGGTAAGGTAGGCAATTTCAGAGATGCTATTAATAGCAAGTTAGCTTTAAAAGTAAAAGATCCCGCCCTCCCTTCAGAACGATCTTCTAAGCCACACCTCCTTCAGAAGTGTACTGAGGTATGCAAATACATAGCTGACAGACAAGTAGGACATCCTATCATTGCATTCGTACTGAATGCAATGATTGGACAAGCATTTATGGTCATTTGGTCCACTTAGTGATCACTATTAAGATGTGTAGAGGCTTTCAACCAGCATAACAAAAAATGTTTTTCGAAAAGATTGCCTATCCTGCCTTTAAAGACGCTGCAACTCACACAGCAGGTTAAAAACAACGTTGCTATAGAAAGATTCCTGCCACTGCCTTAACCAACTTAGAGGGAAGTATGACAACGTCTTTGTAAATAATCTCACGCTTGTCATTACATGTGTATTCTGTCCAGTCTCCAGGAAAACAGCGAGGCAGGAAAGGAATATTTAACCGGCTCAGTCAGGCTGTGGAGGAGATGAGGAAGGAAAGTCACAAGGTATCTGTGTGTGGGTGAGGTGGTAAAACCTGAAAACAGCTTCATTATAGATACCGGCCAACTTCATAAGCATATTAAACCATTTGATTAGGGTATAGAACATGTCATTAATTAAAATGTAAAAAATTAAAGCCATTGGAAAGACCTTAGTAATGTACAACAACAAACGTGTGTGTATGTACAACTGTATGTGTAAGAGCTTTGGTGTTTGAGCAAATTTGTGTATCATGTCATTGATTTATGCTATCCATTCATCTGTGTAAGTCTTTTGTACATCTCTTTTACAAAACACATTTGTACAAGTGGTATAGTTGTATTTGTTGTATTCGCACAACACTGTATAGTCATATATTGGTCGAAACACAATCTGGTCTTAGCTTGTTGGTAACATGGATAATGAATCAGTATCACAGACAGAACACCAGTATCTCCAAGTTAAACTTTTTATTTTGAAAGAATTCATATGAGAGGGCTTTAATATGAGAATTAATATCATTAATCGTCCATGTTATTAGCAAGCCGAGACCAATATTGTGTTTTGACCCACATAAACGTCATAAATATACTTTAATTGTAACTGACATCATGTATTTAAAATGTTATTTTTTTCTGAAGGATGTGGATGACTTCTTTCAAAATGAAAGACATAACAACACAAATTCTGCAGCTCTGTCAAAAATTGCCACAGAGGTACACAGCACTGTATATATAATATATCAAATATATGTGGCCTAAATTGTCATTCATTTATTAACAATTGTCTTTTTGTGACCTCAACAGAAATTTCTTGATGTTGTGATGACTGAGCAAAGTAAGTCACGCATTAAGTTACATATGCATAATCCATACACACCGTTTAAGAGGATATACTGTATCAATGTGTGTGTGTTTTTACAGAGCTTGCTTTGGCCTGTGGCCATTTTTCTACATCTCTCCATCTCTGTGTGAATCAGGACGATGCAGTTGCTGTCGCTTTCTCCAAGTTAGAATTTATTTCATACAGTTAACCTACACATGTCTGTATATGCGCCTCATACAGAAATCTGATTTATGGCTCTTTATGATGATTTAGGATTTGCCTGAAGCTGTCAGATATTCTTGAGGCAGTAAAGGTAAGATCACTTCCCTTGCAAAAAGTAAACAAAAATTAAAGGATTTTTAGTCATTTCTTTGTTTGCATAACATTTATTTTGGTTTTATTTCTGAAGCGAAACTTTGAGAAAGTTGCCAGTAACAACATCTCCACTCTTGGTTTGGGATTGGACTTGGAGTCTCGGTACCAAGAAGCAGAGAAAGTATGTTTTTGCAAAGCCATTGATGAAATAACACAAGCGTGTGAGATTAGTAACCATGCAAAGAAATATATTTGAGCCTCTTTAGGATACAGTGGGGACTGTATACTTAATTACAGCCCTGACAACTCTTGGCATTCTCAAATCTATAAGGTCCTGGAATTCTTATTATAGATCTACTTTACATCTGCTTTAAACAGGAGTTTTTTATTCATTGTATGGTCCAAGATATCCATTAAAAATTATATACAAACAATGTATATATTTGTCTACCTATCTTTTATTTCATGCATTTATGCAGAATCCCTTATATCTAAAGGCTTTAAAGGTCATAAGAAACATATGTATTTAGTATTTAGTCACTATAAACATGGCTGGTAGTGTGTATATGCAAAACATTTTATATATACATTTAACATATATTTTCAGTTGAATGTTGTGATGTACTGCTTATAATCTAATTAAGTATAATTAAATCACATTGATAGTAATTGTTTTTATGTTGTTCCAGGAAATGCTTTTCAGAAGAACTTGTAAACTGATAGAGTTGGAAACTGTTAAGAGGAATACAGAAAAAGCCAAGACCAATAAGAGAGAAGTGGTATGTTATAGTAGTATCTCTCTCTCTTCTGTCTCTCTATCTCTTCCTCTCTCTCTCTCTCTTAATTCATGAGGTCACAGCACAAAGCACTGATGTAAACTTTCTGCGTCTAAATCTGTAGATGGAAGAGGTTCAGAAAGCTGCTAAGAAAGAATTTACCCTCATCTCATCTGTGGCTAAACAAGAGGTATGTATGTATATATTAATGTACATGTATACACACACACATACACACACATATATATATATTCATGTATAGAGAATGTAGGGCAAATTGATCTGATTTTTTGCACTAATGTTTGACAGATTGAATGTTTTCAAAGCACCAGAGTGACTGTGCTGAGGAACTTTCTTGTTGGATGGTGTGAAAAACAGCTCGACACAGCAAAGGAGTTTGCCGAACTTTATTCCCAGTATTTGGAAGCTTGCAGAAACCAGTTCTCAGAATGAAAGAGGGAAAAAAATACACTGGCAGAAGCTAATAATATTGCTAATAATAATAGCTAATGATAATATGAAGTAATAATGTTGCTGGTAATCTAATCAAATCTTTAATCTAAAGTTATAAAGTGTTCTGTAAATTCTGGAATTACTATTCATTTATAATCTGACTGCGTGGCTACCTAAATATGATAATTAGGTTTATAGTAGAATAAATGTATGTCACAAAACTCCAGGTCTACATAATACAATCTAAAGGCCAGCTCAGGTTAAGCAAGAGGCAGTGAACTTTGTTCAATGTAAGCTTGCAATAAACCAATAAAACTGAAGTTTGCACATTTAATGTTTTTCGCTTTGAATTGTGTGTGTGTGTGTGCTGTCAAATGTCTTTAGTGTGTGATTTTCTATTTCATTTTAAATTGTTTTCGTTTAAAGTATTGAAATGAGACGATTACGTCATGCGTAGTGTTACGTCGCGTCATCACCGTAAACAAACGCTACTACGGCAGCGGGTCCGAGCTGGTGCGTTTTATGCAAAAACTGACAGATGTGACTCAGTTGATATACTGATCGACGCTTTTAGTTCAGATTAATGCGGGTGCATTAATCTGGTGAATGAATCAGTACATTCCAAAAGTTTAGGCTAAATACTGTAGCTGAAATACAACAGGCTGTAATAAGTGGAACAAGTGTCTCTCTTTCACACACGCATAAACAGGACAACAGGTTCTCATTCAGAAAATCTAAAATTTATTTGAGTGACAGACATTCTCATTGAGTACATCAGCATGAATATAACGTACAATCAACTTTGTGACATTTCTGTAGACAAGTAAATGAAGGGGACAATCAAACTCATTAAGCAGCTCCGTGTCAAGCTGGGAATATTCAACATTCCAAAGCTGAGTTAACATTCCGAATTGCACGCGACATTCTGCTATTTTCTGAAGGCAGTTTAATAAAATGAGTCTCAAATGGCAACTTCTACAGAAAACTGGTCTTGTAGGAAATGTACAGATGTAACCCATTCATATAAATATCTTGCCTCATGCCACATCTGCTTAAACTGATTTTATTTAAATTTATATAGATATATATATAAAAAACAAAGTTTTTAAAATAATTGCATTACAGGTATACTCCATATAATTTTAAATATATAATAATTTAATATAAGTATAATTTCAAAATATAAAATCATATCAGTAAATATCTACACAAAGTGCAACTATAAATAAAGTTTTATTTCACTGAGGTTAAAAGGTTCATTTGTACCTCTTTCAGTGCAGAAACTAGTATGGGGTTTAATTTTTAGACATGTGGGGAGGTAGTCTAAAGGAAATGGCTTATTACTGGAACTACTGGCCGAAAAGGATCTTAAAATGAAAGCCTGAACAGTCCAGTTTACCATCTTTGTCACTGGTGCTTCAAAAGCCTCCACATTTACATTTCCCGCTCCATTCTGTTTTCACGGATAGGGAAATGATGGTTAAACACTCATGACAAAGGAACGTCAAGTTCGAACTTACCCATCAGTGTACCTGGTGACCTAACTACATAAAAGACATTTATTGCTCAATATTAACAAGTTTCAATACGACACACTGAACAAAAGTAGTCCATATACTAGACAAGGACTGATTTGGTTCATGGCCATGTTGGACTAACTGACGGCTATTTACACTGGCACATAAATTATCCAAACTGAGGTTATTATTCTAATCAGCCATTTGGCTTAAACACACACACTTATTGTGAATGTTATTTTGATGGTGAACAAAGCATACATATACAGTAACATCTACAGCAAGTTTACAGCTAAAAATGTGAACGTCAATTATATTATTCTACAAATGACGAGACAATTACCGGAAAAATATACAGGTAACGTTTTACGGCACGGCACGGAGACGTCTACGTTTGCTAAAACTGAACTGAACATCAAAAATAATCTGGATTGGGTAGCAGAGTATGTTTTTATCTATGCACATACTGTATATTCACACACAGTAACACACCTGTACATTACATCACATCCACACAGCTATACATAAATCAGGGCTGTACTATAACAGTACAGTATAGTTCTTATTCTGTGTGAGTGTGTGAGAAACAGCGGGGAAGAGTAACAGCTGTATATTTTTAACATGTGACTGTTTCTACAAATCAGCTGAATTTTAAACAACTGATCCAAGGTATGTAATTTCTTCATTCTGAAGACGTACTTCACGGTACCTCCTGTGAAGACAGAACAACAAAACCACAAACATTACTTCTTCAAACAAATGCACTTAATAGCACTGTAGAACCCAACTTGTCATCACAATGCTGTATCACTATGGCGACAGGCCATACACAGGGGAAATAAAGGAAACAGAGGGAGACATGGGTCAATAAACAACATATTGAAGTTCAGAGAGAGAGAGAGAGGGTGGCAGAGAAAGTGTGTGTGCTTGCCTTTTTATGTGTACTTGAGCGTTGTGTGTCCTTGTGATTGGAATTGAGGGATTTCCATACAGTAGTTTTAGACATTTCATCAGATATGTTAATATCAGAGGGATCAGTCCTGGACAACAAGAGGACACAGTAGACAAGAGGAGCAATGAAGGGAAAAGCAGAAAGGTGTTAGAGTGTTAGAATATCTGAATATACATCATCAAAAACACAGTGGGCATTAGACTGTCTAAAGCTTTAGGTCTGACTAGCTCAGGGATTGCAGACTCTTCCCATGGGAAGACAGGGATTGTACATGTACAGTATGATGCAGTTCAACCTTAAACAAGATACACACTAAATATAAACAAAACATTACTTAGCCTAAATTGTCTAAAATAATCATCACTTTTTTTTATCAGTAATACAATTTCACTTTTGATACAAACACAAAAACATGACATCACCACATATGGGCGGAGCCTCATCTCATGAGGGTACCTGGGGTCTGGGGTTCTAGGTGAGTGTAGAGGTTTGCTCTCCAATAGGATTTGCACTGTATTTTTATCTTCTTCTTTATCACAGTCATCAACCAGCATCTCCTGTGACTCCTGCTACTCAAACAACAACACGGTTCCTGGATTACCCTTTGATTTACTACTACCAGTCCCAGAACTAGTTCATTACAGAATGGTGGTACCTCCACTGCTTTTTTGGAATCATCATCCAGCTTCTTCTTCTTGCTCTCAGGCATCAGATCATCGAGGTAACTGAGCTCTCGCTTGGAGAAGCAAAAATCCAGCAGCTTACGAATGAACACTAGTGCCAAAACCTGCAGAGAAACCACATTTACAACATGTTGACAGTAAGGTTACAACATTGCTTTGTAATAATAACAACTTACTACCGTGTATGCACAAGAAATCAGTCAATCCAGATAACTTTATGTACCCAGCTAACAATTGTAGGTTGAAAGAATGTTTCTGTAACATTTCCATTCAGTAACAAAAACATTATTTTGAAAGTTTTAGGAATGTTCAAAACGTCCAGTTTTTGGGGTGTTAATGTTAACGTTATTGTGTGGTTATAAGAACGTTATTCAAGCATTTTTTTATTCTGTAACTTTTTTGATATATTTAATATATAACAGTAGAAAAATATTCTTCTAAGATTACTGCAAGAATGTTTTTGATAACTTTGAGAGAAGTTTCAGAAAAATTTAGCCAACGTTCTGAGAACGTTTCCTGTTAGGTGGGTATGTACTCGTTCATGTTTTGGGTCGTACCATCATAGGGAAGACAATGGCAGCAGGGGAGGTTTTGATGACCCAGAGTAGCACGAGACAGGTAAGTTGGGTCAGAGTGAACAGGTGAACCTTCCTCAGAGGAACATGACGCAGGTAAATAAAATCTGGCTGATGTTTCGCCGGCATGCCAAACAACATCAGACGGTCGAAGAACTGAGGAGGAGATAATACAGTGATGAGTGCTGTCAATGTGCCAATGTGAATGTGTATTTTCAGTGCCATGTGACTGTTTCTACCTGAATGCCTTTCAGAGATGAGGCTCCCATATACAGGAAAACACCGTACAGCACTGGCATGGGAATGAACTGTGAAACAACAGGCACGATTATAACCAATCACATACTCAGAATCACTTACAGTTATCTCACAGTATGTGGACATATAAGCCACACAGCAAGAAAACGGTACAACAGCACCTCCTGTTGGCCATATAAAAACTGCTTACGCAAAAAGAAAATTAATGAATGATTAAAACAACAAGTTTTCAACCACTATATATATTTTTATCTAGTACTTTACTCATCCAAGCTAGATTAATAATGTCATTTAACAGGGTTTTATATTGAAAGACCTACACATTCATCTATTTTTAAATAATCCCCAAAAATGATTAAGTATCCAAACATTATTTGGGGTCACTGTACATATACGTGGGTGTACCTGCAATGCTCCAGTCATAAAGACAGAGCAGCCCATCAGAAGAAAAATGACCAAACCAGTCAGCCTCTGCTCTCTTATACCCAGAAATCTAGGCTGTTCTCCAGGGGCGGAGCTTTCAGACTCCAGCTTCAGGCTGTTGACGTGGGAGATTGACAGGACGGTTGCCGCGACAAACCAGGGCAACCCCATAATGGAACAAACAGCCAACATCACACCAACCATCAGAAGATCCAGATGATACCCACAGCCTTTCTGTGTTGAATCAGCAGGGCTCACATTTATTTATGATCAGCATACACACACATCATATGAAACAGACACATGAAAGCATCCATACTTGTAGTTTGTGTTCTTTGCGGTTTATTATGACAGCAGTTATCTGTTGGTCCATGAAGATGAGGATGGTGCAGAGAAGAGCGGGTATTGAAGCAGCCAGCACTGTCCACCATGGGTTTCGGCCAATGGGGTTAATCAACCAACCACGGTCATCGCGGGTTGGCTGCAAAATAGCCAATGGAGTTAAAGAGCCTTATTAACCAAACTTCAGAAACTAAAAAAATTTTGTGTGTGTTGCACACATTTCGTAAGCGATTCACACCTTGAATTTGCTGGGCACTTGCAATTTTTGTGACGGGACTCCAATGATGTAATCAATCAGAACCATGAGAACAATGGTGAGGAACACAGCAAAGTCGCTGATCATTGACCGTACCTACCTCACAACAACAAACACATTTATTTGTTTAGTATATGCAGATATACGTAAAGTATGTGTTTGTGAATGAGTATTTTAGCCTCACCCGTGTTGGGAAGTATCTGCTAGTCTTGAACTGTTTAAGGAAGCTAGACAAGAAGAAGGTACCGAAAAACAAAATGGCCGACCAGAAGAGAACATCGGGGGTGTAGGGACCGTGGTGTCCACATGATGTTCCAATAAACTGGCCCTGAAGATCTAAGCACTCCTACACACACACACACATTGAAAGGGTTTGGCTCATATTTAACAGTACTGGCAGATGAAGCGCTGACTCAAATGTGCAAATATGATTAGCTCTAAATGCAATCTGTGAGTGACTACATTGTGAAATATGACCGCACTGCAGTTTCGGGACAGGAATTAAATAACAGGACTTCTGTGTGCAATTTTAGATCACATTCACCTCACTAAATGCTGCTGTCAATTTAGTTTGCTGTTATTATCGGGTAGCTAGTTGTTAGGTTAACTGTTCTGTGATATTGCAATGATGTTAAAACATGTTCCAGATTGTTCTTTTCATTTCAGAGGTTCCAAATTAGTTTTTAGGGTTGTTGAGAAGTTCTAATATAGTGGGATAAATCAAATTTAGAGGTGCACTCAGTAATTTCCTCCCTTAAAAACTGTGTGACAAATAAAGGAGCAACATTTCTACCGTGAGTCTGGTAACTTTTATTTTGATATATAATGCTGCCTCCATGGCACTAGATGTCAGTATAAAACTTAATAACAAATTACTCACTGCAGTCATATTAGTTCAGATGAGAGGATAGATTGAGGATATGAGGTTGAGGTACCGTTACAGTGAGGTTGCTCCACGGCACTAAAGTGGATGAGATGTTCCTCTGATTCCACAGTTCTAAAGTTTTATTACTGGGATTATCAGGTTCTGTACACCTACAGCTGATGACACACAACACAGTGTCGTTAGAACCCTTGAATATAAGAGCAGCACTTGCAGAACGTGCATGTGTGTGTATACTCACAAAGCCAGTGTGAGTTTGTCCAGATCGCCATGTCTGTTGATGGGATACAGTTCTGCAAGATGGAAAAGTTTCTCCAGAGCTTCATAAATGAAGATGAGACAGATGAGGGCAGCAAAAGCCTCTTCCGTGAAACGCGTGATGTAACAGACCAAAGAACTTGCGTCCGTCGCAACGAGAATCAGACACAGGAACGCCGTCCAGAGACCAATACAAGTGCGCAAGGACAGGTAAGAGAGGTCGTAATCTCTACAGAATAGAAAGGAAGAGAGAACATTAGGCCTTGTGTGCATCAAATGCTTTTTCCCGCAGCCAGCGTATTAAAAAGCGGCTGTTTTAAAAAAACGCGCTGGGCTGAGCGTTTATTTCGCATCACAGTGACACATTACTTTGGCGGATATTGCGTATCATAGCAACCAGAGCGTCTCAGCTGAAAATAGCGGGTTTAAAGCTCAATCTTGTAGCTCAATTGGTAGAGCGTTGCGTTAGCAGCGCAAAGATTTGTGGGTTCGATTCCCAGAGAACACACATACTGGTCAAATGTACCGCTTGAATGCACTATTAAGGCTAAATGCATAAATGCGCATGTTCTGTTGCTCTTGTGTAGATGGGAAACATGCATCTCAAATGGCAGTTTTACAAAATGTGGAGAAAGTGTAAATTCTAAGTTTAAATTAGAGTTTATTAATTAAGCAGCATAAATAATTGGAAACATGTAAATTTTTCCTCTTGCAGTTTTATGGTGGTTCAGTTTGGTGTGAAAGCACAACCAGAAGCGGCAGTAAAACGCTGCAGATGTGAAACAGGATCTGTCTGACATGAATACTGAATAGCTGAACCAATACTGCAGATATTTTCTGCGTCACCTAAAGCGAACAATGACTTTTTTCATTTGGTTTGGGTTTAGTGAGCAAAAACGCGTCTGTGGTGTCAGCGGTGTGTTTGGAAAGACGGTGAAAGCGCGATTCTCGTGTCATTTATTCATATAATAATATTTTTTTTTTCATAAACCAAAGTTCATAGATTAGCTGTAAAGAAAAAAATGACAAAATGAATGTTAAGACTTGGTTTGGGTTGTACTGACTTGCAGAATTTGAAGAGGATCTTTTCGAACACGAGAACAGGTCCAGTACTGCCCAGTATAGTGAGCGGTTGTCCAGCAAACAGAGAGTATGCCACACCGGTCATTGAGGCTCCTAACAGAGACTCAATCGCACTCTAGCACACACAGATAGCACAGATATCAAGTAACTGGTATTTTTAATGCAACAGTAACATTAAACTACATACGTTCACTTTGACTATGAGACCACACAGAAACAAATGTGCGTTCGTGTGCTTACAATACGTCCTTCTGTGGCCTCTCCCAGAAGTCCTCCAAAGGTAATAACAGGTGACATGCAGGCACAGTAGAGGAACAGGAAAGATGCCACACACTGCAGACTCAGGCCGTCTCTAAAGTCACTCAGATAATATGGGACTTTTCTCTTCACATCTAGAATTAGACCTCCAAACAACCTGTGGAGAGAGTGAAGAGATGAGATGGAGAGAGGTGAAGGAGAGAAACAAAGTGAACAATGAATACAGGTGGTTATTTTCCTGTTAATTTACTTAACAAACAGAATGTTTTTGTGTTGATGTATTTTGTTGAAAAGGAAGGCTGGTGGGACAAAGCAAAAGGCCATAATGTTTAAATGGTCAGTAGATAAGTTGTATCACAGCCACAAAGCGTGATTTGCTACTTGCTAGTCACAGGTGGTATGAGAGGGAGGGACACTCTCATTTGAGAAAGTATTTGATTGGACAGAAATTTGTGTAGTGCAGGATGAGTCATCAGTATTTTTGTTCCATTGTTGCAGAAAATAGAATTGTACATTTATTTATTACTGTAAATTTATTTAAACTCATTTATGAGAACACCAGCATACAAATAGACTATAAAAGCAAACGCACATAACACACACAAAAGATCTAAACCACACATACATACCGCCCAGTTCTCTGTAGTTCTGGTCCATGATGTTCCCCATGCTGTTCTTCCTCAACCTGAACAGCTGTTCCATTTGGAACTCCTGGCATTTTTCTTTTTTCCTATTCCGATTGGAAAAACAAATTATTTATTCAATTTACAAATGAAGTAGAAAGTACAAATGTCAAAGGAAAACAGTCACTTACAGTAAATTTACAGTGCTGTGTATTTGGACACTTAAGCTACACTTACAGTAAAGATAAAATTTCATCTTGTTGTTTTTCTGTACCTGTGATGGGACACTCTTAGGTGGTTCTATGCGTATAGAAGGGTCCCATTCTCCTGGAGGCAAAACTGTCACCTGGTCCAAAAACTCATCTATACCTGCCAATAAATCACTCCTATCCTTTGCCTTGTATGCAACATCATGGAAAATCTAACAATAGATGAACAGAATTACATTAATACCTGACAATATTATTACATTTATATACTAGTACATTTAAGCAAATATTAACTTTATGTATAAATAGTATCAATTAATGTAAGGCCTGCATTTAAAATGTAAAATGCTAATGTAAATGCATTAATATCCAACAAGAATATGCCACGACTACTAATACACTGTATGTTGTGCTCTGCAATGACCTCATCGGTCATTATAGTGGCCATGGAGCGACCGATCTCATGGTACTGCTGGGCTTTTCCATCCGGGCCGAGCAAGATGAACAAGAATCTGCAGAGATTATTTTTATAATTGTAATGATTTTGATTATTATGTTTAAATATCAGATCTCGGACACAGCACAACACACATAGTGTCTACTGTACCTAGTGGGTATAGGAACTTCAGTAAGTCCTGTGAGCAGTACAGCAGGGGACAAGCGAACAAAAGCTACAATGGATCTCTCTAAAAAGTCCAGTTCTCCAACCAGCACATTGGAAGCCTCTGCCCCTGTCGGTATCTTTTTCATGAAATGTGTGTCCACCTAAAAAGAGTAAAAAAGTTGTAACATTTTCTATATTAACAAGACTCCATTTCTTATCAAACAAAGCTTAAAATGATTCAATCTGTTCCAATATCCTATTT
Organism: Ambastaia sidthimunki; assembly: GCA_036877625.1. Lineage (NCBI taxonomy): Eukaryota > Metazoa > Chordata > Actinopteri > Cypriniformes > Botiidae > Ambastaia > Ambastaia sidthimunki. The sequence continues at coordinate 35,762 of JAZGTK010000211.1, forward strand.
TTCATTGTATATCTGAGATTATATTATAGTTAGGCCAAAGTCCCTTTAAGGAAGTCGCTGCACTTGGCAGCCAACTTTGCAATCTCCAGGCAGCTATTTCAGTCATCCGAACAAGTTTTTCCAAATAGCTTCTGGTACTGCATGTACTCGTACTGTACTGCTTGTACAGAGCCCCTCCCCCAGAAAAAAAACTGTTTATTGGCTGTTTCTACTAGTAGGCGGGACTTCCTTTGCTTGAGAGGCCAAACTGAGCATTGCGGTTTCCTGCGTTCACAGTAACAAAACTGCGGCATCTTGTTAATTCTTTAATCTTTGGTTAGACTTTTTAGAAGGACTGCATAATTAAACAATGCTTTAATAAAAATGTATCCTCAATAATACAATAATAGCAGTTAAATAAAAGCAATAAGGCAATACATGCAAGGCTGTTATGTGATTATAGTCACAGCTAAAGGTATAAAGTCTAGCAAAGCCTCTCACAACTTAAATATGTAATAATATCTAATTTGGCTGCTGCTTTCAGTCACAAACACCTGCTGTTCATTTTGGTTGCGGTGACAGTAATGGATAAGTAACACAGCAGGAATATAATCTGATTACGTTTGTCCTTCTGCCATACTTACTGTCACTCTAAATGGCTGACATCTGGCTCATTGCTGTTAATTTCCTGTCCCTTAATCACCAGCATAATTTTACACAAACAAGCTGCAGTACCTCTAAGGTTCACCAGGTGGCAATGTGTGTGTGTTTGTGTGTGTGTGTGTCCTGGATGTTCTTGGTAATCAATAAGGTGAATCTAGTGAGCAATGAAGACACACATAAACAGGCTAAATTTGTTTGGTTTAATGGGTTGTCTTGCGCAGGGTTGCGCAGTTTCTGTTTCTCCTGTCTTCTTTCTGTCTTGCATTGTTTACCCATTCAATTCCCAGGACAATCCATTTTTTCCATATTTGTTTTCTCTGATAGAGAATGCAGGAAAGGCTAAGCCTTTAATTGTAGTGTTATTTTTTCCTCCTCTGACTGTGCTTGTTAGCGTTTGTGACTTAATTCTTTGCTGAAGCTTTTTTAGGGACTGTTTCTTTAAGAGTGTGTGTCTGAGGGTGTAGGTTGCACCTGATATGTATGAAATACACAATCTGTAACTGCTCTTAAAAAACAATTAAAGCAGCATTCCCAGTGTGGTCCCACCTCTGTTTAAAAGATCCATGGGATGCTCTGAAAATGCCCCATATTCATTATATTATAGTACTGTTGAGCCTCCTTTAAGAGTAGACATTAGTAATGTTGAACAGGCCAATAAATCTGCCAATATCTGGTTAACTGAAGATTATCGGCACTGTTTGGCAATAAGAGAAGTAATAGTTCCCTCTTGTGTCAGTTTGTGTATCTGCCGACAGTGTTAATGCACGATGGATGTTTTAAGTACCTTACTGAGATCCATCTGGCCGTTATCATGAGCTGCTCCGTTCTTTACATCTGCGCTTGTAGGTGGAGGCTGAGGAGAGGTGGCAGGACCTGAGAAAATTCGTTAAGACGAACACAACATGCTGTCAGTTACCCCAGAAAACAATTTTGTAATTAAATTACAATTATTACAATGCAATACAATAATAACAATTAAATGTACAGTATGTAAAATGTACAGTACTTCAATAAAGGTTAGAAATATACAATATTGAGTTATTTTAAAAGTATAATTATTCATGGAAATTGAAACATTTGAGTTTCACAATTTTACTTTTTAGTACGACTGTTACTGTAAGTGCTGGGTTTTGTTTTTATGAACAGAGGGAAGAGTCAGAATCATTTTCTGTGCTAACTGTCAGCCTGTCACAGCTGCGTTTAAGTTTTAACCCATATTATCTGTTTTAAAGCTGCAAACTGTAACCTCTCTACTGCCATCTCTGTTTGAAACATAAAATTGCAGGTTACTTGCAGAGTTATTTTCTGAACAACTGCTGTAAGAACAAGCTACAAATGCTGCACCATCTACAGTACATGCAAAATCTTCTTCCTCTTTACAGACCGACTTTTCTCTCGAACTCGAATTTTTACCCAAAAACTATACAGATTGCAGCTTTAAGATGCATTAAAAATGCAGCTCACCACTTCTGTCCATGGAGTGAGGTTCACTCTGTTTTCTGCCCGAGTCAGTGAGGGATTTCACCATTGGCAGCAGGTTGTTCCTTTTCTTGTCGCTCTGATGGTGATGTCTCTTCAAAAGTGCCTCTCGAACCTTCATTCTCACATTATCATCCAGTTCATGAGCTGCCTCCTGATGGTCAAGCACCAGGTCTACAAACAACAAATGACACACACATAAGCATGCAAAACTCCTGAACTGATGCTTGACAGAGTGCATTCTGGGATTGTTGTGCTCGCTCCTTTGAGGGTATGAGAAAGAAAGTGACTTAATTTCTGATGTCACCATTTATTGGGTGCCTATTAATATACCATAAACAGTACATGAACGTAAACTTTGATATTTGATATTTGTAGTGTCACTCAGAATGTCTTTGTGAATATTTGGTTTGATCCTCTTTAATGACAGCATGCACTCTGTTGGCACTGGGTCCACAAGTTTGGGCAAAACCTGATGATCCATGTTCTGTCAGCATGACTTGACAACGTTCCAAAGTGTCTTGTGTTCTCCAGCGGAAGCAAGAAAATCTGACCTTTTGTTCAGAGGACGTATCATGGCCATTGTCACAAATTTGCACAAATTTACATTTGATTAGTAACTTAGAAACACTGTAGATTCTTTAATATTTCTACATTCTACATCACACATTTACTTTGGAAAGCCTTTACAAAAACAAATACTAATTATAGAGTACGGCAAATAGTAATTCGCCTTTCTAAACATGACATTATACTTTCTGCATTCTATAAAAATCGATAGCGGGGCAGTTTTATTGTCTAGTGCAGACTTTAGATCAGCTTGCTGACTTGTCAACTTGACAAACGGAAGAGCAGAATATGTTTTATTCAAGCATGCTAAATGTTCTCTTGCTTTCTTTCCTTCTGTAAAATCTCCCAGAATTCCAGCTGGAGCTGAGGCAGCACTGTTAATCAGCATCACTCATTCCTTCTTTACAGTATAATTAATCTCCTTTTGGTCTCCCTGTCCGTCTACTTCTCTGGTATTAATCTTGATCCAGCTTCTACTGCAACATTAATCATAACTGACACGCTTCTCTGAGACACAGGTTGCACTGCGACTGTTTGCATTCAGTAGATGATGCAGGAGTTATTAGTACATTGAAGCAGTTTACGTGGATGTGTCTTTGTGAACATTAGATTGTGCATGGATTGGGTGTAATAACTTCATTGCAGGACCGTGTCCAGTGTAGACATTGGGGAGATGGTATAATTGTGTAATTTCATTATTGTGCTTCTAGTAGTACCAAACAAAATTGCAAACATTGTTTTCCAACAAGTTTCCCAAACTCCTGTCTGCTATAATTTCAAATGTTAAACTTACACACATTTGGATAAGTGCACGTTTAATCTAAACTTGTCTTGAATCTGTTTTTACCTGCTCCTCTCTCTTTAACATGACATGTGCTGCTGACAGCGATTCCACTTGAAGTGCCCATGGGTGTGTGTTACTGTACGTGTGTGTCAATCAGCAACAGAAGTGGGAGAGTGACAGTATGTGTGAGGTTTAGGTGGGCAAACTAGTACACTGCCGTNCCCCCACACACACACTTGTCACTCTGCTGTAATACACCTCACTTGTCAGTTAAATCTGATTAAAGTGTGTACTGAATGAATCAATGTAAATTTGTGAGGCTCGGTCTTGTCGTGATCAGACTGTTGAGTCAGATTCTTCATCTTCCAGCAATAAACAAACTGCAATACAATCTAATACAACAGAACCAAAAAAAAAGAGTTAACTACATAAACAGTAAATTAATAGTAGGTTGACACAATAAAGTCTAAACATTGTAAACATTGTGGCTCTTTGGTTTGTCTGAGCAAGGATCACACCCTATAACAGACATTGTCTCAACCAATGGCATGAACGGCAGGACCATCTGTCCAACCAATAGGTGAAATGTTTAGGAAACTCTTTTAAAAACAATCAGTATTCATGCAATTCAATTTTAGTACTAATGGCACATAAATAAGAAATGTTGTGTTGCTATTGGCTCAAAAATAATACCCTGTAACTTTTAATAAATAATTCTCTCTGCATTGTTATAAAATATGATGACATTAATCCTATGATGTTACCAATGACACATCCTATGATGTCACCATGATGTCATCTTACACATCATACTACATAAATGTGCAAATTCTTTCCCCAAGTTCTATTACGGTTTCCAATAATATGTCATTTAAACGGTACAGCTGTACACTTTGATCCCAGACTGACCTGCAATTTCTTCGATGCTGTTGGCCCTCATGTCTAACAGGACTGTGCCGTTAATAATACAGCTTCGCAGCTCAAACAGACTATGCAGAGAGAGCGTAGCTACATATGGTTTACTCCACCTCTCCCCTCCATCTTCCACATCCTCCTCAAACTTTAACCACCTGATGTGTGTAAAAGACAAGAGAGATTTCTTTTCAGGTTACTCAGTATATTAATGTCTTAAATGCTGATGGCTATAACAGTATATATGACAGATGGATGTAAACTTATGAGAGATGTCTAGAGCGATGATCCATTTCAGTACACAGGTTTACTGTAAATACCAATGTCTCAGTGGGTTTTATTGCCATTTAAGGTAATTTTACTCAAGACCCTTTTTTACTTAATTAACTGTTTAGCAGACCACCTTCACTAAAAAGGTGGCAATACTATCAAAGATAACTAGTATAACCAACACTATAACTAAAACTGTAGTATCAGACTCCCAAAATATTTCTTCAGTTTTCTGTTTTCTTATGGGTTCTTAAAACCTTAAAGTTCAAATTTAAATCAAATTTTCTTAGTACACTTTACGGATGATACTATTGTCCCCAAACAAAGTGTTTGAAAAAATTTTACCACTGAAACAACTTTCCTTTTTGACAAATCTGTCAAACAGACTTTTTTAGCCCCTCCCCTCCAACCCCTCCCCTTCCCAGCTCTTCTCTGAACAATAATTTTTTACAACCTAATTAGTTACCAATGGAAACACTACATTCACACATTTTCATCATATATCCTATTTGTGAATGTCGTTTCATTTTGATTTTGAGATGTGTGCATACCTGGCAGTTTCCTTCCACTCCGCGTCTTTGCCGTCTTTAACACAGATTTCATCGAGTTCTGTGAAGAGCTCATGTGCCACGTGTTCTTCATCCTCTTCTGTGCCTAGAATAAACTGAACCCTCTGGGATGGGGTATCTGAGAAAGAGAGACGGAAGGAAGGAAAAAAAAGAGAGAGAGAAATATTTGTAAACCTCATTTTCACCATAAGAGAGGAAACAGAGCAGGGAAACATAATAAACCAAAGTCCTACCAGGGGAATTCACAATCTCTGTTATGATTAATATGAGTTTTTAATTTTAGATTTTAGGGGGTTCAAGGGCACAACACTGGGAGAATATAATCTGCAGGATCCAAAATAAACGTTCTGCCACACCTGCCAGTGACCACAGCATGTTGTTCTCACCGTGTGAAACTGTAGAACTTTCTGTGTATCCGTCTTCCTGAGCTACACTTCCAGACCTGACCCTCTCAGATCTTCTGCGGTGTTTGGAGCTGTGCGGCCGGTGGTGCCGATGGGACTGTCTGCCCATGGGCATCCGCACGCCCACAAACAGAGTCCTGTGACCTGAGAGAAGAGACAAAGGAGAAGATTCAATGTGATTTTCCAGTGATTGTGATTATATTTGGCTGCTCACTGTATCACATGAGTTTGAGTGTGTGTGTGTGTGTGTGCTTATACCAACCTTCTAGCTCTTCTTTCTCGTAATGGATATTCAGGACTGAGCTTGTGCCTCCATGGTCCACCACTACCTCCTCATCAGGCCTCTGTAACATATGATTACTTAGCTGTCAAGGAGCACATACTACAGACTACAGCCTAGCTTTATTTTTAAGATGCCTTTTTAAAACTAAAATGCAGTGAAAAAGAAAAAACATTTTTACTTATTTATGAACCTTTTCCAGTTAAGGACATCACTGAATGTTCCTAAGGGGTTTGTCAGATTTATATAACGTCAGGGTAAACTATATATAACACACACAAGTTTATTTTTCTTTTCATGGTGGAGATTTTTCCACTGACTTATGCTATTTGATACAAAGCCAATTGCTGTCCTGTAAATCTAACCTAAGAAACCAATTGCATTTTAGAACTATGTAGTGCTTATTACCTCATTTTCCTCATAATATTGGTGATTTCAGGTTTTGCAATCCCTGTGGGTTTATTTGGTTACCACATTGTAGACAAAACATTCACGTATGCAAGCGAACAGATTTGAATTTGACTGCATTTGAAATGAGGGTCATGTCCTGCTACATTGTGTAAAGGGTGTTTATGTGTGAGGGAAAATGAGACTTGTGAGTTATTATAGATGGCTGGACTTGAATAAGCATATTTATACTTTTGTCTTTAGCAGCAGATGGTTCCTTATCAAGCTTCAAGAAGTCATATTTCATTTTTTACAAAGTTCACTTGTAATGCTCAGAATGAAATTGTAACATTCAAAATGTACATCACTAAAAACTGTTTGTGTAGCTTTAACATGTTTTTCCCTCTTTCTGATAATTCTTAATAAATTGATCGTTGTTTTTGCTACTGTACCCAATTGCAGTACCTTCCTTTTATGTAAATACCCTCTTTGCATGTAAAATCAGTAAAACTGACGGGTTGTGGTTTTGCTGTTGGGCAATTTAGCTGGTGCTGCCCTGCCCTTCAGTAACAGTCACCTGCAAAGCCTGCATTACATTCTGTGACAGGATCACAAAACAATCACAGCTGTGATATTACAGTCAGAATTAAATGATCAGGGATCTAGTAAATTTCAGACACTTGTTTTTAATGCTGAAATGTTTCAGCAGGATGATACACATCATTAGTTTTATACAAAGTAAAGTCATTTATCTTCTACTTTTTTACTGTAAATGATAAGGCACGTGGCTAAGCAGCTATATAAACTCTTTAGGTGATGAAGAAAATTAGATTTCTCGTTATATGACCCCTTTAATTAACCTTCAATTGGGAGACATGTTACGAGGCATGTTAAAAACATAACTATATTAAAATGCATTCCTCCAATTAAATAAATTGGATGCAAACATATTCATAGAGCTTACATTTACATAATAAAACATTTAGGTGATGTCGACAATTTATTACTTTAGGTCAATACAATTATGAAAACTATTTAACATAAACTGCTTGACCCTGGAAACCTATTAGACACAATATATGTAGATGAATATTGCAAACACTGAAAGGACAAATGCAGGTAAATTCTGAATGCATTTAAAAGTCGAAAACAATGTATGAATTAATATTGTAACAAGCAAGGCAAGGTACAATATTATGAAATGAACAGGAGTCACATGCCAACATATTAGTACATTAAATCAAGCATTTTGCCTTTATACTTTAGAATTATAAGTTAATACAGTAAATCTGATTACCTGTCTCATCTTACCTGAGTTTGTAATTCTCCTTGATTAAAGTTAATAGAGCCCATTACCTCCAAACAGAGGCCTTATATTCTTATATTCTTAACTTGTTCCCTCCATGTTTGTCCGTGTGTGTGTGTGTCATATCCCACTGGGATGTTGCTATCTTTCCATGACAGGTATGATTCATAAGTGTGTTTTCACACCTCTCTCTTGAGCAGGAACACAAACACATAATTCATAAGCCCTGTTGCACATTTTGTACATCATAAATAAAGTTAAATGTAAGATACAGACAGTGCAGGACAATAATAGATCAATTATTGTCAATCATAAATGCAAAACATAAGTGTCTTTATAATTTGTTAAAGTAGTGACTGTTATTGTGGCTTTTCAGACATGCAAATGATGCTTGTGTTCTGCATGAGCTCGAGGCTCGTGTGTACATTTGATTGGTAAGGTATCGATTGTCGGTCATAATGTGGAACAGCATTGAGGTCATACATTACATCACGTGGTACAGCAGAAGCACCAGTAGTTTTCCATAATAGCAGCTGCTCTGTTTCTAACTTTCCAACTAATATATAATTATCCTCCAGGCATCTTATCAGGGACCACCAGAACTGCAATTATTACAGGCCTATAAACAGTTGCCTAAAGCCATGACTAGTTTATTCATTTTCCTGATGGCAAGGTCACCACTTTGATCTTAAGATGACAGCTTTACGTGCAACACTGCGATGACATGAGAACTCTAGAATCCAGACATTATTGTGTGGCTCAGGTTTTCTCACAATGCTTTTTAGATATGTACCAGTGTCTGACAGCATGTATTTGATTCTCTGTCTATCTCAGGCATGTACTCATTACTATTATATAGATACAATATATCATTCAAACTGGTCTTTTGTTTAAGATCAGATAGATCAGTGGCTGGCTATTGACAGGGAAGCTAAAAATGAAGAGATAGAATAGCTAATGATGTGAAAGGCAAAAAGATGAATTAATTTTTCATCATGTCCTCTGCTCTCTCTCTTTCTTTGCTTATCCTGCCTTTCCTCTCTCTCAATTGTCCTATTGTCTTTCTTTATTTGTCTGCCATGAGCACATACAACACTTGAGCTGACTAGACTGCTCTTGTGTCCCCTAGTTACTCTGTGTGTGTGTGTGTGTGTGTGTGTGTGTGTCACTCACAAAGGGACATTTTCCACTGACAAAACATTAGCCTTATTTTACCTCCCGTCATCTCTAGGCAACACTTATGCAGTCCCTGATCAAAGAGATACATACACACATGATACATAGACTCGTCTTACCTGTTTGCTGTGCACTTAACAAAATAATAGTAGGTAAATGAATAGTTGCTATGGAGGACACCTTGAGTGTGTGTTAGTTTGACTTCTCTTTCACTGCTGTCAAAGGTCAAATGGACCATTTTCTCTCTCTCTCTCTCTCTCTCTGAAGCACATTGCTTTGACAGTTATGTTAGTAATCGTGACACAGACCACTACCTCTGCCACGTCCAGATGCTACAGTCTGTCTGAACAGATACACTGACACATGCGCAAACACGGGTAGACACAAACCATAATGCTCTGTAGACTCTGCAGTGAATGCTTTTATGTTATGGTTTAAAAGTGAGGCCTGGAGTTTATGGAGTATTTTTCAATGAACCACTAAAAGCATCAAATACATCTGGGAAGAAGGTCTAAGCCACTCTGTGTTCTACAGTGTTCAGACTGGACATAAAGTACCACAGTGAGGGAGAGATTTGCAGCTCTACCTGTTACTCTGAGTGGAATGACTCATGCGCCATTCAAGGCCGCCCCCCCCCCCCCTCCAATCGCTTTAATTCCTTATTTTTTAATCTTCGTCAAGGCTCGCTAGCTTTTGTGAAGGGTTTATCTGATAAAACAACAGAAGGGTATATGTCTGTATGCATGTTATATATGCATTATCCTTCCATAATTTGGGCCATGGTAAGGTGTTCCAGCTGGCCAACACGGATGCGGTTTTGTTGAAATTGCTAAAATTACTTGATATTTGATGATAGTCTTGGAAGCATCAGTTACAAAAAATACACAAACTGCCTTCGTTTTCCAGCAGATGTTATTTAAAGCTGTCAGTTAGATGTTAGCTGTATAATTTCCAGCTATTCTTTGCTAAGTAGAAACATTTTTGTTTATAAAGGCAGAGTAGGCGATTCTTTCCATAAACATTTTGTTATGCTGCATAAAAGTCTCTTCACATCCTGATAGTAATCAAGTAAAGTGGTCTAAATGTGTTTTTATGTATTTGTATCCTCTGTGAAAAGCACAGGACCATGAAATGTTCATCCAATCATCGCATTCGGGCCGAAATTAATAATAGGATGTTCTACTGGCTTATCTGACTGTATTGGAGGAGGTGTGGCTTTGGAGAGCTCTCTGAATGGAGGGTTTAATGCTTTGAGAGCTAGCTTGCTAATTGCTAGCCTCTCAGAAATTGCCAATCCTATATTTTAATGTTTATATGAGAAAAATAAAATGAATAATTGTAGGAAAAATGTTGTGCCACCATGTTATCAGTCTATTTTGGATGTGGGAGGAGCACTTTATGTACTTATTTATGCTTCCTGAAACTTTTAAAAAATGTTGACAGTCCCCAGACAAGAACAGGAGAAGGAGGATGTTCTTATAAAAAATTATTGTAAAAGCCTAAAATAGAATGAGTTCACTGGAAAACCCTCATGAAAATATTACACTAACTGAAAGGTCTTATTTGTAATGTTATTCAAAATCTTTTCGGTCATTAATTTACTGTAGTCAAAAGGAGGTCCACAACAACTACTAGTGCTTGTGCCAGGTGAGATCCGACTTAATATTAACTGTTTGTTATAAATCAAGATCAAAATGATCTTGTATGTATTAAATCCAACCTCTCAGGCTCAAACTGAACATTGACATATCTCCTGAATAGAAAAAGAACAGATATTTTTTTAAATATATGGAAAAGAAGGCAGTTTTAACAGGACAGTAATGACATGCTCACAGTCGCTGTCTCTGCTGAGTGTCTGAATTAACCCTCATGTTTCTCAACAAATGGAAAAACTATTGATCGGTTTCTCTGACAGAGAGAGGCTACACACATATATTCAGTATGTCTTGCCCCCCCCCCCCCACCACCAGCACTTGTTACGAAACTTCAGTTACACGACCAAAAGCAAGTCTTGCAGTACTCAGTCTGGATCTTATGAAAGGTCACTGATACGCTATAACTAACTCTTACAGTCCACCAGCGTTTAGTTTGGCGTTAAACAGAGTAACTGCGCACCAGCAGCGCTAGTCTACAGGAGGACACTGAGAGAGAAAGAGAGAGAGAGAGAGAGAGAGAGAGAGAGAGGATGGCGTCAAGGTCATTTCAGGGTAACGGGGTACATTGATTACACGCGCGCCCTGAGGAAGCCATATTTTGCACAATGTTATTAAACACTCGTCCAAACAGATGAATGACATTATGCGCAACCTCCTGCGGCATTAGTGTAATGGATAGTAAATTATATATTAACGTGCTATTTCTATCCCGCTCTCTCACACAACACATTACAAAACGACGGTGCGGATCCCTCTGCAAAACGCCCTTCAGCGGTCTCCAGAATGCCGCTATACCGGCAACAACGCAGTCAATGACGCGGCTAATAAACAAGTGATGCGAGCTACAGTCCGCCGCACGTGCCGTACAACACTGCCGCACACCGCGCGCGGTTATAATGAACATTAACGCGCAAACCAAGAGATCTGACGCCTGTCCTAACAGACATGCAAGAAACAGGAAAGGGCTGCTTTAACTGGACGCAATCACAGACCGATAGTGCAGCGTCGATGAGCTATTTTCCAGCCAAAGGGGCGAGAGGGAACACTCAGTACTATTGATCCTGACCGCTTGCATTAATGGGACAACCGGATATGTGTTTGCATTCAATATTAGTTCATGCAAAGACAATACTACACACACATATATATGCTTATATTGTCAAGCAATAAAAGAAAGATATACAACAGCACAAAGAGATGTTGCCCAGAGCATATGTCTTTAAGTTACTGGAGGAAATATCGGTTAATGCACAATACGCAGGTAATACGCATCGTTTTAGAGTTGCTACCTGATAGCTCAGCATGCTCTCCTGGTCGCTGTTTTCGGCAGGCATGGTTAACTCAGCCTGTGAGAGTCAAAGGTGCGGCGATGAAGCAAGTCAGCCTTCAGAGAACCAATACAGTGACGCTGATTGGATTATCAGTTCCTAGTGAGAAACTCCGAATCACTTGATGCATTAACGTCAAACGCAGGATGCATTAAAACTCTCAGTCCCGTCTTAAACTACTGTAACGCACAATCAACCTGTCTGTACTTTAACGCTGTTGTTAGGCGCGCGCTCTCCCGGACTTAGAAAGAGGTGCAGACGGCGCAGCATCATATGCCGTCCAGCCAATCAGAGAGCTCGAACCGGGACTGTTGCTGAAGCTGTAATTCGATTGATGCGGTTCGGCGCCTACAGGAAAGCGCCAGAAATAGTTTAAAGAGGTTCTACAGTTCATGCAACATTAGAGTGCATATCATTTCAGTGAATTTTACATGGGTTTAAACAGCGCAGAAAAAAGTAGGAGTATATATCATGAGAGACTACTTTTTTTTTAAGCAAATATGCTGGCAAGTAATTTATCAATAAGCACACGGATGTTATTTTAATGCATCATACAAATACTAGTCATACATTACGCAAAATAAAACACCGTTTTAGTTTTTTGTGATAGGTGTTAAAAGTAATTCACTTAAAAATGATTGACTTGACAGATGACTTCTGAAAGGTAGATTCAAATTTTCGAAAATTTTCATTTAGTCTATACATTACTCTTTCAAATGTATTTTATGTAGAGGTAGAATTTTGTATTAATTAAATATTAATTAAATAGCATTAAATAGCATAACTGTTTTACATAGAGAATATTAGTAAGACTTAAGCGTTAAAGTAATAACCATACAAGTCGTAACGTTCTCTTCAGTTTAGTTTTAGGGACATACGTTGCCATCTAGTGGGATATACGGTACATTATTCAGAGACTGTACATTTAAAAAAAAAAAAAATTTTAAACCCCAAATAGATATGACAAATAAACATAATACATGTCTCTCTGCTAATAATGGACTTTAATTTAGATACAGTCCCCGCCGTGACATATTCTTACAAAATAAACATATGCTTAATGGCAACCAGACGTGTGAACTGAGCAGATAATTGTGATCTTACAAAGTTACTTTAACAAAACACGTTAAGTGACATGACTCTTTAACAACCAACCATTCATAATAAAAAAAATGTGGCTTTTGTAAGTGCCTGCGACTGATTATAACTGACTGCGATTGTTTTAACAGGCAAACAATATCGTTGGCTAACACCCTCCATTCATATAACTCATTGTTATTATTGTGCAGCAGGGGAAATCGCTGCACGACGAGATTGTTGTCAGATTAATGAGCTCAACCCTCCTGACACTATATTTAGCACTAATGTCCGTAATTATGAATAGCCGTACGTGTCTTTAATTAAATGCAGCTGAAAGAACATAATAAAGGGCTGCTAATTAAATATATCAGCGAATATTAAAAATCGTTGACAATTAAAAATAGTTGGAAATTAAAATTCCTCAGTGTAATTCTCAACTATAGCGTTGGGAGTTCCGGCTGGCTCGCGTGAAAGGCGTCATCCGTTTCTAGGAGACAGTTGTTAAGGGTGATGTAAACAGCGAGTGAGTGCAGTGCGCAGGTGCTGATTGAGCGCTTCTCCGCAGCTCTGCACACTGTGCGCCGGTCACCTTATCGGTTTTTACTGCAGGTTTCTTGTGGGTGTCATAATCTGAAGCAAACGTATCAATTCAGGTAAGTTTGCTCAACTAGTCACATGATCAGATCTGTCTCAGATTAGACTCGCGGAGTGTATAATCCTCTTTTATTATATTAGAGAGTGAATCTAATATATTGTAATAATATAACTAATGTAACTTATTAACCAGTAAAATAACACGAATTATTTTGGTGGTAATTCTTCTTTGGCCCTGTGTAACTGTTGTCTGAGATCCACAATGTTTTTGATAACGAGCATGAAGTGTTGAGCAGTTTCCAGGCAATGGTAAATTATAGTGTTTAACTATGCATTGCGCGCCCGTCTCATTTTATCTTTGTTGCCAACAGCTGTCACCTCTCGCGATTTATCTACCGCGTGTGTGTGTGTGTGTGTGTGTGTGCTTGCGGGTGGGTGTGACAGAGTGAATGCAAATCTAGGGAAAGTAGTCAAGTCATTCATTTAAATGTCCTTCATTTTACTTTAAGGTGAGAAGTGATGTGAGAATTAATTTTGGAGCATGCAGCAACATATACAAGGTACACCTATGAGAATACAGAGCTTTGTTGTTTATAAATGAAATGACCCTTACCTAAACTCTACCTATAAAGTATCCCAGCCAACACAGAACATTCCCCTAACATTAGTTGTTTGCTTCCTGTTTCAAATAATCAACTAATATAATTCTAAGAATGTTCTTTTGTATTTTTGCAACCATATTTAAGTTTTATTTTTTGCAACCGTAAGATAACGATTTATTTGTTGTTTGTATGTATGTGTGTTTCAGTGCCCTCTTTGGAGGGAAGAGGTCGCTGTAACTATGTAAATCTGCCTATGATTAATGGGGATAAACTGAAGATAGCTAAGACTCTAGTGGACAAGGCCATAAAGGTCAGTTTTCTAAAACCTCAATGAATGCTTTGCAACAATCACAGTTGCAGTGATGAAAATGAACTACATGCAAGTCATCAATAATGACATTGACATGTGATATAAATGATCATTCCATTGATTGTGATGATGGTATTGCAGGAAAAGAAAGTGTTCTCTGTGCACGGCCCGTACCCTGTAATCCGTGCAGCCCTGCGTGCGAGAGGATGGGTGGAACGCCGACAACCTCGGCCCTCTTTCCCACAGCCCCGTCGGCATGGAGAATTTGATACGGAGGCCACGGATGAGGCTGACAGCAGTGACGGTGATGGTGAGAGCATCTGTCAGGGCAGGAATGATCTTTCCATCACCACCAAATGTGACTAGACACATGATAAGACACGTACTGTACATGTAATGTTGAGAGCATCCATGTATCCATGTTTAGTTAATGACCCAATGTAATTATAATAGCTTGAGTAAATAACCTGACACCACTCATTCCAGCAAACACATGTCTGTGACATAGATCATTTTAACCCCTTGACTGCTGTCAAACCACCATCTCTGTCTTTATTCTGACTTTTAGGAGATGAAGGAGAGAGGGATGATGATGCAGATGACATGTACGACCTAATGGTATGTTCGGAAGCTTCGTGAAATTCCATTTTAATGATGGTTGCCATAGCAACTGGATTGTTGGATGCATTTTTAACTATCGTATTAGGGATAACGCAACTCGGATTCTTATTTTAAATCCATAGTCACGGCTGGTTCGCAATGAGACCACGTATTTGTACTGGACAACGAGAAGGGATTCGATCGAATGCCGGTCTTTGCGCAAAGACCAGATAACCAATCATTACGCAAAGTCTGGATCTTTCACCACTAAGGTTCAACTCAGCAAAGCTGTACCGTACTAAAATATCATTGTCCTGTTTATTAAGTGGTTTTCTTTTTTTGTTAGGTTGGATTGTGTATGAGCTTAAGAAATCTGCAGTGGTTTGATACCACAGATCCTGATACATTTTTCCCTCGCTGCTATAGATTGGGAGCGGAGGACGAGAAACATGCTTTTATTGGTCAGTAATCTTACTCTGGAAAATACATTGTCCTTTTTTCATGTAGCATTGCTAATTTGTTATTGTGCTTACTTGGTTTCTTGCCTTTTAACTGACAAGATTTTTCTAAGTGTTTCATGCTGCTGCAATTGCAGTAAAGCAATCTGGGCTTACCCAGCTAACAATTTTAAGTTCTAAGAACGTTTCTAAATGTTTCCATTAAGTAACAAAAATGTAAAAAATGTTATTTTGAAAGTTCTAGGAATGTTATTCAAACTTTTTTTAGTAATGTAACTTTTTAAAACATTTTACTAAGTACTTAGGAATAATGTTTTTGATATAATTATATATAATGTTAGAAAAGTTCTACTAACGTTAATGCAAGAATTTTTTTAAAGACCCTTTAGAGAACGTTAGCCAATATTTTGAGAACGTTCTCTGTTAGCTGTGTTAAGTGCTTAAAATAACCTTAGGCACCAACCTTGCAATGTACCTAGAGAGATATTTGAGAGATATTTTTTTCTTTCTCTTGATATACAGAAGACTTCAGACGAACTGCATGCACAAGCCTGCTGCAGTATGTTGTGGAGAGATATGGAGGTGATTTAGAGTGGTTGAGAACAGGAGAGATGCATGATGCTAAATCTCACGGTATGACACATGCACACACACACATACCTGCATTAATATTCACACATATTCAGCCTCTGTTTTCCCTCCTCTGTAGGAGTTAGCAAACCACGTAAGCAGAATTCCAATCAGAGGGTGGGAAGATCAGTGGTTGACCAAGCATTACATGTATGCCAGGAGTATCTGAACAGTTTGGAACACTGTGACATAGATGTCACTTTAGAAACTCTTCCTGCCCTCTCAGAGCTGCAGTGGAAAGTGTTTCTTCAGAATTACTACTTAGTTATTCAGTAAGTATGAATTTTTTATTATACTTGATGCTGGGATTGTTTAAAAGGAAGCCCAGCTCTAATAAAATTATTAGGAAGTGTGTGAAAAAACACTGCTACTGTAAAACTGTTATGTGCTCAATAAGTCATGACAATTTCTGTTTTTACTTTAACTTTACTTTAACTCATCAAAATAAGTTAAGCAATTTCAACTTTTGTTTATAAGTTACAACAACTAAACAGCAGCAATTTCAATTTGTAAGTTATAATGACTCTTACAGCTAATTTGATTAAACATAAAAATACAAAAAAATTTGATTGAACATAAAATTCGAAGGCAGCAAAAATGTTTTACAGTGCAGTTTGTGATCATATTGTTAATTCAGTAGCTAACATCATCAAAAATAACATACTCAATGCTATTTGTCTAAACACTCTTCTGTAAGAGAATTATTTAACAGTGCTGTTTGAAATTGTTATATCAAATGGTTACATAGTACATAGTATGAAATTGTATAGTATAAACTGTATGAATAAGTGTGTAAAAATGAAACAGTTGAAAGCATTATGCATAAAAAGTACCTAAAAGTCTACCTAAAAGTAAGAGAAAAATTGCTTAAGAAAGCAGACCTCAGGTTAACAAGACAAACATAAAGAGGAGAGTCCAAAAGAAAAGCCCTGGGCTAAACCAAACCAATCAGCAGACGGCAATTAACCACCATTGTATAGAAAATACAATAGACTGACCCCCAACATACAAACTTATCAGCCAACAGGCTTTCACTATCAGCATCTTTATGAGCTAAGGAATGCCAAATGACCCTTTTGGGAAAAGTTGGGCGTTTTACCTCGGTACTGAATTCTTTTGTTAATTCGAACCCTGCAGCAAAACTTGGCTCGCCCTCTCTCGTCTCGCTGTAGTAATAAAGATTAAGTGGAATAGGTTTAATTATTCCCAAATACCAGAAGGTGCTATTTTTTTGGTTCCCAGCTAACAATTTTAAATTCTTTGAATGTTTCTCTAACGTTTCCATTAAGTAACAAAGACAATAAAAATGTTATGTTTAATGTTCTAAGAATGTTCTAAGATATTGTTTAACATTATTGCATGGTTAAAAATAACATAATTCTTTTAAATTCTGTAGTGTTTTTTAAATGTTCCACTATTAACCTTTTAATAAATAAAGAATAATGTTTTGGATATATAAATGATCATGAAAAAGATCATCCAAAACTGCAAACAATTTGCAATTATATTTATTATGTAATAAAAAGTATGGTATGGATCCTTGATATGGATGATTTAGGTTTAAAAGCCTCATATGTTTTTAGTTCCCTTGTTTTCTCCTGACAATACAGTGAGTGTTTCTTTCTTGCAGTAGTGATAGAGTGTCAATATAGTAGCATCAGGTTTACAGAAAGCTTGTTTGCTTTGTTTGTAGTGAAGGAGTGAAGATAGAGGGGTGTGAAGAGTATGTGGAGCGTTGTAAATGCATGCTGGTGCAGATGCGTCGAGTTTGCCCTCAGCTGGAGACTGATGGACTCTGCAACATCTGGATCATTAAACCTGGGGCCAAGTCACGGGGCAGAGGTATATTCTATAGTATGCTACTGTGTATGTCACATTCTCTTGTATCTCAATGGCAAGTGCTTTAAATATTATAAAGTACTTGCAATTTGTTGCTTGCAAAAAATGACCCATGAACACCCCAACCAAATGCTGACCCATATCTGTGTGTGTCTAAGGTTTAATTGAAGGACAACTGTGTTAAACATACAGCAAAACCATTTCATTTACCCTGAGATTGTTGTTGTGCGTGTGGTTGTTGTAGGTATAACGTGCATGAAGAAGCTGGATGAGATGTTGAGTTTAGTGGATGGAGACCACGTCCTCATGAAGGACAGTAAGTGGGTGGTGCAGAAGTACTTGGAGAGGCCTCTGCTTGTGCATGGCACCAAGTTTGATTTAAGGCAATGGTTCCTGGTCACCGACTGGAATCCTCTTACTGTGTGGTTCTACCGTGAGTGCTACCTCCGTTTTTCCACACAGCCCTACTCCACTCATACACTGGATAGGTAAGAAATCAAATGGCAAAAGATAAAGGTAGGGTAGGCGATTTCAGAGAGGCTAGCAATAGCAAGCTGGCTTTGAATGCATAAGATCCCACTCTCCGTTCAGAGCAATCTCCAAAGCCACGCCTCCCCCAATAGTGTGCGGAGGTATGCAAATACATAGTTTGACAAGCAAGTAGGACATCCTGTTATTGCATTCGGACCGAATCCAATGATTGGACACATTTATTATTCAGCACCTTCCACAGAAGATATAAATTTATATACATATATTTAGACCACTTAGTGATTGCAATCATGGTGTGAAGAGACTTTCAAACAAGATAACAAAAAATGTTTCTGGGAAACATGCCTACCCTGTCTTTAAGCTGAATTTATAAGGGTTTAGTAGCCTGAGCATTAAATTGAAGTGCTGTTATATTTGTCTGTGCTTTACACCCTCAGCTCTGTCCATCTCTGTAACAACTCCATCCAGAAGCATTTTCAACCAAGCCCAGATCGTGACCCTTCCCTGCCTGCAGAGTGCATGTGGTCCTGTTCACAGTTTCGCTCATGGTTGGCGGCTTCAGGCCGCAGTTGTCTGTGGGAGGGGGTGGTGATTCCAGGTATGCAGAAGGCTGTGATCCAAACTCTCTTGACTGCACAGGACAGTGTGGAACCTCGTAAAGCCAGTTTTGAGCTCTATGGAGCAGACTTCATGCTGGGACGTGACCTACGGCCTTGGCTGTTGGAGATCAATGCCAGCCCCACTATGGCACCCTCCACCGGGGTCACGGCTCGACTGTGCCCTGCCGTACAGGAAGACACATTGCGTGTTGTGCTGGATCGACGCTGTGACCGCAACGCTCACACCGGAGGCTTCCAGCTCATTTACAAACAGGTACAAACCATCAAATCATGTTTTTCAGGTAAACTGCAGTTTTAGGAAGAAAATACTCAGCAATGGTGTTTACTGAAGAATTTGCAAATGAAAAACATGAATTAAAAAACTGAATTAATTAAGATTGATTAAAATGTACATTTTATTATTTAATTTAAAATGTTTTATTTAATGAAAAAAACAATTTTTAAAACATTTAAAAAAATAATATATGTATTTTTTTAATGTCTGCTTGCAAGGTAAACTTTGGTAAAGATTTTTATAACTGTTCAGTTGTTGACAGTTGTTGATTGTGGTAGTTAC
The DNA here is from genome assembly GCA_036877625.1 of Ambastaia sidthimunki. Taxonomy (NCBI): domain Eukaryota; kingdom Metazoa; phylum Chordata; class Actinopteri; order Cypriniformes; family Botiidae; genus Ambastaia; species Ambastaia sidthimunki. The sequence goes on from JAZGTK010000211.1 coordinate 55,305, forward strand.
ACTTGTTGATTTATGATCTTCAGGCAGCAGTAGAAGTTCCTCAGTATGTGGGAGTGAATCTTCTTGTAGAGGGAATTTCAATCAGACGTCCCCGTGCTGCTGTTTACAAATCTCTCATCCAGTCTCATCCTGAACAACTGTCAAAATCCATCAGTCACAGCCAGTCTGCTTTGACAACCAGCCATTGCTCCACTGGCAAGGAGAATCATTTAGAAGTTTCAAAGAGGGCTTGGCCTAACCTTCCTTCCCGTAAAGCCACATTGGAGCAGCCTTTGACCTTTCACCCTAAACTAAGGAAACGGCCCCACAGACTGGTCTTACCTTCATCTTGCTGTCTTCTTCCCAACCCAGCAGATCTTCATCCCCAGAAGCTCTCACACACTCACGTCCCATCAGATCACCTACAAACACACAAAACACGAAGAAACCTTCCATCCCTGTACCGCCCCAATCCCTCACTGGACGTAATCAGCCTACAACCTGGACAAGCAAACACCTCCAGCCACTACAAACCTGACATACACACTGTCAGTATATCGTATCCAGTCTTGCAGATGCATCAATACCTTTCACAAAACCACAGGCGCGGCCCAGACACTTTTAGGGAGAAAGCAGGACTAAAGTCATCCTGAGGAACCTTTTGGAGAACATGAAAACAGAATCTCCAATTACTGTCAGTCAATGACAGTTTAAAGAATATGTGAATGCATCAGTTGTGTTGTGAGTTTTTCTGTCAGTGAACTGGATTTTAAAGCCATATACCAATTTAAGGGAAATCTGGGAAATTCTAATTGATAGGTGAAAACATTAACAATGAGCCAAACTCTTTAGTAAACTAACATGCAATGGGAGAATTCCTGATTTCTACAGGTACTGACTGTCAGATTCTTATTTAGAATCCGCAAAGGTAAACATTCTTATTAAAACATCACAATAACACAGCGGTTAATGAAGCACTCTACACCTCCATTTTTACTGATAAAGGGCAAATTAATTTAAAAAAAAGTGTTTACAACCAAATACACATCTGTGTTTAATGGACTAAACTCAGTGTAAGATTTAGTCCCCTTAGTTAAATGTTAAAATCTATATTATTAAAATATACAGTTTGAATATACTCATGGGAACTTACTGTTAGGATAGCTTTGGTGTATGGACAAACGTATTATATTAATGGTGCTACAGGATGTTAATATTATTAAAGTTACCTAATGGAGACACCAAAGACATTTTTATATTGAAAGGGGATCCAATTTGTAGTAAGGTAGCTCTAAACAAGCCAGTTTTATAACCTTAATTGTAACTTATCCTCCACTAGGTGGAGGGAGCAAAGTTTTCCATTATTTTAGTCTTTCTCTTTTCTTTATCATGTGGGTATGATTAATGCTCAATCAAAAGATGTGAGGGTTAATTTTTTTTGGGATAATCATCACTTAAATCATCTTAAATCATAAAATGAAAACTATTATTAAGATGACAGAAGTTATACAGACTGAAAGAAAAATGCAATTGGTTACTAAAGCTATCCATATACTGTACTGTGAATTGGTATATGGTGTATGCATTGCATATGAAAATGACCAGGATTTACAGTGCACAAATGATTTAGAAGTTATAATTAACTTATTATTTAACAATCTAATACATTCATTATAAATCCACCATAATTGATACTTTTGTTACAGCATGCTGTAATATAGTTAACTGTGTCAATTAGTAAAAAGCAGTGGGTTAAAGTATTTCATAAAAACAATGCTGAGGGGTATTTTTATAATAAATGAAGCACTTGAAACGAAAATGCTTGAACCTTATTTAACCTGTTTTGACACATTAACACGTTTTTAACAACCACTTATTTAACACATTAAGTATCTATGCTTTGTAGGGACTTTTCCTAGCCGTAATGACTTTTATACTGTACAAACAATATATTCTATCCCCTAACCCCCACCTCACCCTAAATCTAACCCTCTCTAAAACTTTCAGCATTTTTACATTTTCAAATGTAGGTGTTTGGGACGGAATGTGGTGGAAAAACAAAAATGCACACATTCAGAGAGGGTCAGTTATGTGTCTGGAATGATAAGCAGTACAAATCCTGCGAGAAAAGTACTTTCATGTGAAGTGATTATCCTGTGAAATATAATAAATGTGAACATTCAACATCCAAAAAACTTACATTTATACACAGTTGTTTTGGTCAAATGAATGCCTATCCAATTTAAGTTTAAGTTAACAATAATAAAGAATACGATAATTATGACTGCATATCAAATACAGACACAAATAAATGTCTTAACAGAAACGTTAAAGATCTAGGAGAAGAGAAGATCTAAGAGAAACATCAACCCTCCAAACAAACACTGACTCATAGTACCAAACACACCTCATATAGCCTCTCACATATGTTGAACATCTGTGAACTCTGTGTAACCCGCAGCAACCATTGATATAAAAGAACGTAACGCTACAGTACGTGCACATTGTGTGCCCATAAAACATCTGTTCTTAAATACTTACATCATATATGTGCTACAGGTATATTCAGACCCACATGTTACTGTAGCTCAGCTTGTAGAGCGTGATGTCACTGTGGGGTTTGATTTCTAGTAAACTCAAAAACTATTCAAATGTAGGCCTTGAAAGCACTTATTAATTTTGTGTAAACGCATCTGCTAAATGTAAACATATGTTTATGAGTAATTGGATAAATATTTCTTTACATTAAGTAATTGAATAGCACATAATTTAATCACATATACATATATTTACAGAGAAGATAAAGGTAAGTTTCAGCTAGTCTTATACTCACATTTATCTCCCTTGAGCTCATCTTTTGACAAGTAATTACTCAACCACAGAAATAAGGATCTATGTATGTACACGTTTTAACACAGAATTCACAGAATGTTGTGTCTGCCTGTTCTAAATAAACTCAGTCTATCAGGTTGGTGATTGATAAGGCAATCCAAGTAAGAAGCAAATGTCATCTCTCTGCTTCAATGAGGATCTGACAGCAGTTCTTTGTAATTCCAGCTTTGGAAGTGCTAGGAAGTATTGAAAGGGCTGGAATTCCAGGTCGATGACCCATTGAGCTGTTAGCCAAAAGGAAAGGTGAAACAGTGAGTGAGAGACAGAAAAGTGGGAGTATAGGGTGTAAAAGACAAAAATAACACCTTAACCCTTCTACACACTCTAAATACCATTTGCCCCGGGGTAAGTATTAATGGGCAGAATATTATTTCTGTTTATTGGTTACCATGTTGCTTGTCATATTAAATGCAAAATAGTTTCATTTCTAACTTTATAAATTATAATGTAGTTCAATAGCATCATCATTTTCACTTCTTTTAACATGAAAAATATACAAATTGAAGTTAAGATTTTTTTTTTTAGGATTTATATTGACCAATCCAGTTCCCTAACATTTCCATTAAGTTACAAAAAAAGATGTTTTGAAAGTTCTAGGTATGTTCAAAACGTCCAGTTTTTAGACAATGCATTAATGTTATTGCTTGTTTATATGAATGTTATTTGAACTTTTAGAGAATGTTAGCCAACGTTCTGAGGATGTTCCCCGCTAGCATGCTTTGTTTACTCAGAAACAACTTAACAATGTTGGGGTGAAGTTATTTAATCACATATGGGATGCAGTGTAGAAGCATCATCTCTTTTAACTTGTGATTGAGAAACGTTTAGTGATTTATCAGCTCTTCAAATTTTCACCATCTGCCCTCTAACCACATCACAAAATTGACATGCACATGTGTGTATGCATGTATGGCATGTGTTGTTTTGTGCGTACCTGCAAATGTGTTGCAGGGTGGAATGACTGTCAACGCATACAGTATTAACATAACTTATAGTTCTTTTGTAATGATTGTCTGATTAAACATCTGCTCAGTCTGTTTTTACTAAAGCAACAAACGTAGACATCTGAAATGTGAAGACACTGTAAGCCTCTATTAATATTTCTCATAATTTAAAGACAAATATTCAATTCGAAATTATTTATTTATATAGCACTGTATATTTATAATTTTAATGCATCTTTGTTTTGATTACAGATGTACTGAGAAAATAAGAAGTACATTTTGGGGTTATGTTGTTACATTTGTTACAGATGGGTCCCTTTTTACATATTCCCTGCCCAGATCATTTTAAACATCTTCTGAAGCTCAAACATGTTTCTAAAACTCATGTTAAACATGTGCAATCATGCTCTGCTGCCATCAGTTTAATCTCACTACACCATTGATAAACTGCATGTATCTCTACTCAGAAACTCTTCAGAAAACAGTATCTTCTCAGTGAATCATATTTCATTATACCTCAATGCTCAGCCCTGTGAACCCCATAGGAAAATGAACAAGCATGCCCTAAATACTGAATATGTTGCCAGGTGTATGAGGTCTTACGTGCCACCTTTTAGTGTAATTTTAAGGCAGTAAAACATTTATTTATTTAGCAGACACTTTTATCCAAAGCAACTTACAGTGAATTCAAGGTATCCGTTTTTATCAGTACTTGCATTCCCTGAAATTGAACCCACAACCTTTGCGCTGCTAACGCAATTCTCTACCAGTTGAGCTACAGGAACAGATATTCAAGACGTGCCATTCTCAAATTATCACCAATCACCTTCAACAGAGGGATGCACTCCAGATTCATATTTGCTTAAGTGTCCTACTTTCGTGTCTTTCTGCATCTCAGTTGACACTGAATGAGGTTGCCCTGTAGTTCTGTTCTTAGTTAGGAATGTGTGTGTGCATGTTTGGATGTCGGTGCATTCCCAAAGTAATCCTGGTTAATGCTAAAGTATTCCTAATGTAAATTACATTTACATTAATGCACTTGGCAGACACTTTTATCCATAGCGACTTACAGAGGATTTATTCTACACGATATATATTTGATCTGTATTTGTGTTCCTTGGGGATCAAAACTACAACCTTTGCACTGCTAATGCAATGCTCTCATTCACTGGTGACACTTAAATATTAAAACATATTCTTTAAAAGGGAAAAAAGCTAAAAGGCCAGACATAAAGCTTCAGATAAAGCCAACCTTATCATTATTAATTTTAACTGTAATTATTACTTAATTTTTAATTAGAACAACAATTTAATTAGTCACCTAATTTCAAAAGTCTATTATCATCAGTATATACGTACTTTAAAGGAAGTAGTGTTTACTATATATTATAGTAATTTACAGAAAGTGTATTTTTTAATCCTGAGCCAGCAACTGGATACCACAAGCATGTCACTCTGTCCACACTTTAACCTTTGTTTCCTGTGCAAGTCTAAACCTGCCCTTATAGAACATCTGTCTTGACAATTCTCTTTTGTTCCAACATACACCCAAAAACAAACCTGACGTGAACATCTAAAAATGTATTAATTTTGATGAGAAGAGGAAGAACAAGTGAGGTTAAAGATTTTGATTTAAAAGGATGCCTTCTAGGCTTGGATTCCAGATGAGTGTGGACAGACTTTTGGGTGAGCCACTACAGTATGTATATGAGAGAGAGAGGGACAGGAAGAGAGAGAGTTTTTTTAAACCTTTATTTCTAACCTCAACAAGAAAAGATTAATTATATGTCTGTTTATTAATGACTCAACAATTAAATTACCTTGATATTGTCTTAAAGTGATCCTGTAACCTTTTGACCCTGGGACTTTAATCTTACTGTAAAGTACTGTACATTTTCCAAATGATAATTGTATCTCTGAATGTCTACTACATAGCATATAAAAATCCTGGGAAATCTCTGAATATTGAGTCTACTGCTGCATTGAACCACACTTTTCTATTCCATGAGGCCACAGCAGCTGAGGAGCAATGGAAAACTGTGAGGTGTTTTTTTGGTGATGTGGATGCTAAGAAATGTATTCCTCGTGATTAACTTGTTATTATTTTGGAGGTTTGTGCTAGTACATCATAGGTCAATAAACTTATGAGTCACATGCCAATGCAAACACAGTGGATGCAGTATGTAGTATGCAAAGTACAACTTACATACTGTATCAATGTTTGATAAATTAGTGCTTAAAGGTAAGGTAGGCAATTTCGTACAGGCTTCCATTAGTGACCTAGCTTTGAAAACATAAGATCCCACCATACATTGGGAATATCTTAAGCCATGCCTCCTCCAATACTGTTGGGTGGTAGACAAATAGTCTGACAGGCAAGCAGGACTTGTATTATTGTATTTGGACCAAATGCAGTTATTGGACTAACATTTTATAGTCCTGCACCCTCTACAGAAGATATTTAAATAAAAAACATATAAATATATTACTTTACTTAGTGATTGCTCTTAGGATGTGAAGAATATTTTAATTCAGCATAACAAAATATTTCTGGACAAAAATGGTCTACCTCGCCTTTAATTGAATGCAGTAACTACAGCCACACTGTACGATTTTGGACGTAGCCCATGGCATTAAATCTGTTCCTCTCAATCTATTTATATCAAACACTGTAATGTTGAGGTCCCAGGGCGCGTTACGAACGCACAATTTACCTGTGCAGGTACGGGCACGAGCGTGAGGCGCACGTGCAGGGAAGACTCGTGATTTGATTGGCTGCGGCGCGGGAAGGCGGGCAGCTCGAGCACAGATCTGAAAGATGATCCTGAGAAACGAGTGAAGGGGAAAAAGACAGAATGTCTAGGGATGGATTTAGTTAGCTGCAGGCGTCTGAACAAGTCTGGACCGCGGAACCTCAAGCGAAGCAAACAGCACAACCAAGAAGACATGACTTTATTTCCCTGAACATAGTCACTGAGAGGATTTTGAAGGCTGGTTTGTTGAGAGGAGGTCAAGCCAGTCGGGTGATGCTCGCGCGACGCTGTTTGATAACTGCGTAATTTATTTACATTTACATTTTGAGCCATTCTCTAACTTCTGCATCTGAAATTCAAGCTTATTTAAAGGAATGCGTCAGATTATGCTTCACTAAGACCGTCTTCGCCCTGAACCGTAAGTAGGAGCAACACACTGTGTCAAACTGATTGCCTGATCCAGGATCAGTGATTAAGCGCACTGGGTCAGTAATAGAAAGCAAGAGGGTCGATAATTTAACGCTCCACTGTCAGTTATTGAGCGCTTGGATAGATCGACTTGAGTTTGAGGTTGCACGCAGTGCAAAATATGATTATGCAAACAGTTACTCAAACATGCCTGATCGTTTTTCAATTGCACAGTGCGTTACGATTTTAAATATGATTGATGTGCAGTGACTGCCAACACATTAGCCCAATGCATTCTTGGAAGCATCTTTATGTTTACTTGTTATTTGGCAGAACAGACGGATATTTTGGGGTCAGAAAGTAAAGGAATAGATACAGTATTAGGAAATAGAAATACACAAAACAGGACACACAGAGAATCAGTCAGTAAAATGATAAAATGAATCAAAGCACACAGAGTATAAATTAGTGTACACTACAGAGAGAAGGGAATCAGTACTCATATAATTAGGACATATGTGTACATATTTTGGTATTTGTGTAGAGCAGAGGGTTTCAGTTCTGCTCCTGGATACCCACTGTCCTGTAGAGTTCAGCTCAGCCTCATCAAACAGGTGAACCTGGACTCAAACTTCAGGTTACTTGTTGAATAAGTGCAGGGGCTGTTCTCTGCAGGACGGTGGCAAGACCAGGAGCAGGTTTGAAAACCTCTGATACAGAAAACTGCAGTGACAGATCAAAAAAAGGATTGACCGGGTTTAAAAGGGCTTTCCCAGTTTAAAGGGAACATTCACAGAACATTGACTAATGTGCTCTAAAAGTTATCTCGTAGTTATCAAAAAGCATTAGTAGAACTTATATATGAGTTTTGACACTGTTTAGGTCTTTGACTAAATCTGTCCCATTGGGGCTAAATTCAGATGCATGTTTAGGCTATTTAAATGCTTTTCTTTGTGTGTTGTGTGACTCTTCCACATCAGCATTATGCCATTTAAGAACTGCCTGTTCAGGCAAGGGGGCGTTCCATGACCTTAGCTGAACTCATGTGATTCTTCACTTTGAATGTCTTAGACTCAGATAGGCAAGGCCAGAGTGTCTAGGTGACCGTGGATACTCACTAAACATGCATGCATGTGCAAAGTACTGCTTGTATTGTTTGACTGTAGGTCTGTGACTGTTAGTGTGTTGTTTTTTTCTAGCATTAGAATGTGCATGTTTTTATTGAGAGCAGCTGGAATGCTCAGTAGTCTTTCACACAAGATTTTTTAAGACGCAGCCAAGATTTAATTATCTTTTGAAGAATAATAAATCAGCCCCTCAAAGTTTTCTTGCATCTGCTTGTTGACTACTTTCATATCTCTTTTGTCTAATACCCTATTTACCCACATTACAGTATCCAGAAGTAAACATTTGGTTGACCTTATTCCATGTGTGTGAACTATTTTTGGGGCAGATAACCGATAACATCTGTGCTTCATTTCCATTGCTTCTCTGCTTTCTGAATAGAGGGCTGACAGCAGTACATAGCTGTGCACAATATGTATGTTTGTAATAGTATATGTGTAGAAGTTAATTTTGTCTATTGTTGAATGTAGCTTCTTAAAAAATAGATCTTTATTCATTATTATAACATTGCCATTGTGAATCCAGGTAGAGTAAGGAGACCGTTTTGAACGCTGATCTGGAATGTTCTTGCTCAATAACTATATTTTGTTTTTAAATCAAGAAAGTTAAATAGTGACTCACTTACTGTCTGCCTAATTTCTCGTTCCATCAAATATTTTTTCTGTCTGTTTGCTGGTCAATTGGTCTGCGTCCTTTGCATGTGTTTGTGTTTAATTCCCTTTGACATGTAGCCCAGTTTATGTGTTTTTCCTGTGTGTGGGAGACAGAATGCAATGACATAGTTGGCAGTGACCAGTCAGACACTCCACTTTACTGGCATAGTCTGTCTAATTATTCAGATGGAGGAATGTTTCTAATTTCATTCTGTCCCTTGAGGGACATCATGTCCTGGTTATTAACCTTTCCTTGTTTTGCAACTCTGTTTAAAATATTAACACTTTAACCCAAACATGCATAAAGTATAATTATTTTTTGTGGGGAAAAACAATCCAAAAACACAGTAACTCACTCATAAAAAACGTGCAACAAGTTGTGTGTGAATTGGTCAGCATGACACTGAGAATGTTTTGAAAAGGACACAACCCATCCTTTAAACCACAAACCTACTAGTTAACTTTAATGAAATGCATTTAATACATTTACTGTACTTGGTGTTTTTAGTGTAGCTGTTGTAGAGTGACTTTCGAATAGTTGATGTTATTGTTTGTTCTCCCAGCATCCACTTTACAGAGCTTAAGAATGCCTGCACATCCTCAGTCTTCTACAGAGAGCAGCACAGCAAATAGTTTGTAATGTTAAGTTGGTTCTGTTTTAATTTGGATTCATTTTTTCATTTTGTGTTCAAATTGAAGCGAGTGATGGCGGTCTCCATGGCAACGCTCTTGTGACCTCAGGTGTTCTGTGACACACCTCCAGAATGAGTTCTGTAAACCACAGGTGTGAGTGAGAGTGATGGAATGTACAGTGGGTAAAATAGGGAGGGGAGCAGGGAGCAGACAATCTGGCACTTTAAATTTGAGCGTGCTTCAGTCAGGATGCTTATAAATGCTGTATAATTTCCCTCCCATGAGCCACATACTGACTGTGTTTTATAATTAATGCAGACAGCAAACTATTAGAAGAGTGAGAGGGTTGAATGGGACAATAAGAGCTGAAACAGGGTGGAAAGAAAACATTCATTAAGTGAAAGTGTTTGACCACTCACACAAAATTCCACCCTGTGTCCAAATATGCATATGCATACAGTGTTAAGATAGGCTATACAGTGTGCAAAATGCAATCCTTAACATTAATTTCTGCACTACGGTAGTTATAAACTACCGTTTTTTTAACCATTTTAAATTTTTTTGTAAACGCATATTTAAGGATAGCATATCATTTGATTTAATTAATGGCACAGTAATGAAGGGATACATTTAATTGCCCAGTTTGATTCACCAAGAATAAAGCACATCAAACATCAGACATGGGTGTATGTGGGAGGTTTGATGATTTGGGTCAGGTGTTTATTCCTGTTTGTGTTCGTTTCCATGTGTTCTGGATAAAAAAGCCTTTTGAGAAACATTAAGAGTGTGAGCATCTGGATATTTTAATGGAGGTTTTAAATATTTATGTAGCGGCTTTTTGAGACCAAAAAAAAAACCAAGACCAAGTTTAACAGTCAACTAAAAGCCTTTTACACGATAAAGAAAAAGACAGACCTGTTATAAAACAGGAGCAGAATGAGTTTCCGTGTAAAATAAATCTTTTATAAATCCTACATAGTTTTGTTCTTCTTTCATGAAACAGGGCCGAAGAGGTGTTCATTTCCACCAGACAGTAAGAGACACCGGAAAAAACAAATCAACACACACAATTATTCAGTTATGTCTCTCTGACTCAGGTCTTTGAAGCTTTAATAATGCACATATGAGCATTTTATTTGTGTCTCTCTGTCTGCAAGTTTTTAACTTTGGCTTTGTCGAGTGCAAACCAGCCTGCCCCCAAATAGGAACCGCTATTTCCTCTTTATATAAATCAAAAACAGACCCATCCGCTGAAAGTACATTTTAAAATATACCATCTTTGAAGACACAAATAGTGACACTTCATGTTTACACTTCCTGTTTCATCTGCTGCAGCATGTTATTAAAAATTTTCCAGAATTTTCCTTTAAAAACAACAACAAAAAGTTACTGAAGTATGTAAAGTATGAAAGTGTTTGAGAGAACACCAATAAATGTGTTTAATAAAGACATACTAACTATAGTCTTATACTGTTAAGTGGCTAGTATTGTAGAATGAAGGATTTAGTAGTTTTGACTCTGGAGTTTTTAAGTGCACTGTGCGCGTGTTCATTCTGTTTCCTACAAGATGAGTCAAGCAATAGCATATTATTATAACAATTAAAAGTTTCCTTCTAAATAAATGGTTCCATCAGAAATGACCTTTTCATTGTGTTGTTTCAAAGTTGTCATTGTCCAACTGCTTTTGAACTCGCACCAGCTCATCTGTTTTATTTGTCTGCTGGGGAAAGTTGCAAGTCCCACCTTGCTTGTTTAACAGAAGTTTTTTGTCTTTATACTTTTGCCAGATGTTGAGATTAAATGAGAGTTCACCTTACCTGAAGGAGTAACATTGTGTTACATTGCTACTGAAGACGTATTAATGCAGATGAAAACAGAACAGTCTTCTAACTGAATTGGTTTTGGGCTTGCAGGACTTATGCTTCATGCTTTTCTCTTTTGTGTGTGTGTGTGTGTGTGCAGGATTTGAAAATGGGGTGGTCACAACAATGGAAACTGCTGGCTGCTGTGTTGCTGTGCCTTCCTTCATGGTCTGCAGCTCAAGGTAAAACTTCACATACAAATCAGTGTGTATAACATTATAATGTATAGCTCACTTACCAGTGTATCATTTCATAATAAATTGACAGGCACAAATAACTCCGCAGCCAGTTGCAATAACAATTTGATGACTTTTTCTTTGTTGCTAAACAAATTTGGGGCATGTAATAAAGTCACAAAGTCATATTGCCGAAATTCATGTCCTGTCATGTGTGGCAGCGACTCGTGGATCAAACGCTGCAGGTTAATGAATTCTCTAGAGGAAGTAATGCAGCCAGTGAGTCACTCACAGTCGTGTGTTGGATGACTGATAATAGACTTAGCTGTGTCAGGGAGAGATGCCGCACCAGCCGCTAAATAAATGGGCCCAGATGCTTTGTTGACATGAAGTGGCTTTGAAGACTGTGGTAAGATGTCACTTCCTGTGTCCCATAATCCTCCACTGAATACCTGAATTGAATAGGCCACAGATGTTAATGCTTATGGCAAAATTCATTACTGTTGGCCTACCATGACACAAAAGATGTTTGGACCAGAGTGTGTTTGGAAAATAATTTGACCCAGTTTTGAATGACAGCCCACATATCCGGACCATGTACAGTAAATATTTGTATATCCTTTTTATATAATGGAAAAGCAGTGTTGTACAGTATCTCTCAGTGAATGTGTTTTAACTTTTTCTGTTGACAGGTCAGTGCAATGATGTTGGAGCAGCAGATATTGTGTTCCTGGTGGATGGATCATCCAGTATTGGCCGGGCCAATTTTGTGTTGGTTAGGAATTTCATGGCAGGGATTGTCAGACCCTTTGCCAGGGCTGTGGGATCTGATGGCATCCGCTTCGGAGCGGTACAGTACAGTGATACTGCCAGGTTCGTAAAACTGTGTGATTTAATGTCAACTCTGATAGGCAGTGTACAGTACTTAAAGCAATGTAGCTTATTCATGTATATTTTTACAATTAGTACACAATAAGTGCATACGTTGTGGTATGAGAATACAAAATGCCTTTTGTTAAGTTAAGTTTAAGTTAAAGTAAGTTTAATTCACAGTATACAGCAGTGTAAAGTACAGTATAGTAGAGTTGTGGACATGAAGAGTTAAAGACATTTTACATTTGTTTGAACTGTAAAGATTTTGTTAATAATAGGCTTGTATTTGGTCACAATCAGGGTGGAGTTTACCTTCACAACATACCTGAATGGCACTGAGCTTATAACTGCCATAGAGAATATCAATTATAAAGGCGGAAATACCCGCACTGGGGCTGGCCTCAAATACATCACAGACAACTTTTTCAACCCTGCCTCTATCAGAGACGTACCCAAGGTGAGCTGGTTTGCTTTAGTGTGTTGGTTAATTTTTAGGCACAATTGGAATGTATTGGGGACATTGTAGGACCTTCAATAATGTTTAGTGCTTTATATCATATCAAATGGGCCTAGATAAAAATCGTTATATTTTCTGTGCTTTTTTGAAGAAAATTTTTTTTGCAAAATAGTAAAATGTGTTGAACAAAGCAATATTTTGCAGTCTTGTTGGTGGCTGATAACTGTGGCCACTTTTCCCATTAGTGTATTAGTCTCAAAATATTAGGATGGACATCAGCCATTTTAAAAACATGGTGGTCAACCACTAGTTTAATGCATAATGTATAATTTGTTTCGTTTTATTGACTCCAATTTTATTCTTTCAGATAACTATTCTCATAACTGATGGTAAATCCCAGGACAATGTACAAGAACCTGCTCAGAAACTACGTAGTTTAGGAGTCAAAATATTTGCAATAGGTAAGAATTGATGTAGGTGTATGTTTGTGTATTTAACCACCATTATTATTAAGAAGTAAGAACTATAAACATTAGCTCATTAGTAAACAATATTTCTATTATTTTTTTCTCTCTCCCTGAATCTGTGTGTCTCAGGTATAAAGAGTGCAGATGCAAATGAGCTGAAACTCATCGCCTCTCCTCCTCAAAGTCAGTTCACCTCCCAGATTGGACACTTTAAAGCTCTTAGCTCTTTGCTGCCCCTAGTGTCTCCACGTGTCTGTACAACGAGTGGAGGCTCTTACTTACCTGATGGTAGGCCTAAAACAGACACACAAACACCCACAATGCAATTAAGACTAACACTTGTTTATTGGTTTCAATGACTTTACAAAATGTATTTTTATATTTTTATTACAGAGACCTACAGTGGTCCATCAGACTTACAGTTTTTAGGCGAGACCACTGATTCGTTAAGATTTCGCTGGACGCCTGCAGGAGGACCTGTGAGTGGCTATGTGGTTCAATACAGGCCTTTATCTGGCTTGGGTCAGCCAATCACAGCAGAGCTCAGACAGGTGAGAAAAACGTTCATTGTACATAACTGTTAACGTTTTTGCATTGAAATTTTTTTGTAAAAATGTAAAAAAAAATTGTACAATAAAAAAACACAATTCTCAAATAACTGAGAGCCACAGCTTCACTGAGCAAGTTTTTGCATGCTGTGCTTTTCTATGCTCAGAGTCAACACAGTAAAAACCCTCAGAGAAGTTTCATCTCTTGATTGGACTCATTTAAAGCTCCACCGCATTGAATGAAGACAGTCACAGTCTGAGTTCAAATCGCCTGTTGTGTGCAATGTTGCTGTCATTATGCACAATCCACAGGTTTACTGCTGCTGTGGAGCAACGGCAGAAAGACGTTTTTGTGCTTTAGTTAATTGCAAATGTAGCAAGAAGCTGCGTCAGATGAAAGCCGTTTATTATATTTGATTATTCTGCAGAGTTAACATTTATCCTAAAACCATCTTGTTAAATTTCAAACTATAGTTAGAAAACAGAAGCATTTTTCTTAAACTAAAAAGGTGTAAAATAATCCACCTGTTATCTTTTAAACTGTAGGAAACAATACCAAGCAGCGAGCAGAGCTATATTGCACGAGAGCTGCGTTCTGGCACAGACTACCTGATCACTGTTATTGCCCAGTATCCCAACAGCCTGGGAGAGTCTGTGTCTGCCAAGGCCCGAACAAGTGAGAAAAGCACACAGTTGAAATATGTGTCATCTTAAGAGACTTATTCAGCAATACTCAATCACTCTTACCCCAAACTAGAGCCTCTCCCGGGTGTGACTGCACTACGACTGGTCCAAGCCGGCTTTTTTACTCTTGCTTTGGCCTGGGATCCTCCAGCTGACCAAGTACAGGGCTACAGAATTACCCATGGACCTACAGGTGAGATGGACACTCATGCTAATCCATATTTCTGTGACATAACTCAGTGATGCTTTAAGTAAATATGGGAACCACTTGTACTGTAAGTCAGGGGGTGAGATTCTGGAGGATAAATATAGAAAAAATAAAACGGCAACAGATAAATGTAGGATAAATATGTCAGGTGCAGAGAAGGAAAGCAAAACTAAACCAAGCAGCAACAAGATAATATACATATATTACCCAGCTAACAGGGAACGTTCTCATAATGTTCTCTAAAAGTTCTCTTAAAGGTATCACAAGATGTACTTGCAGTAACGTGATATATGACATTAAAATGTTTGCTAATATCACAAAATCACATAGTAACAATTTATGTCTGTGGCACAGACCACATGGGATTAGTTACAATCTGCAGTTTAATGCCCAGGTTAACGGTTTGCTTTAATCCCGAACCCTAATAGTCATAATGAAGCTTAACTTACCAATCATCACTAAATAATTGTTTTAGGTGTCAGCAGGGTTGAGTTTGGAAGTGGGAGTGTGTTTGTGCTGCCTCAGGGCATTATGTCTATTTTTGAAGGAAGTGCCAGTTTGATTTGCTGTTTGTGAGTTGGCAGAGCACAGATCTGTCAAATGAGGTGTGGCCCTGTTTAATTGGGTCAGTTTTTCAAGCTAGGAATAAATGTTTCAACCTGCCTGTCTCTGTCCAATGTTGCCTGCAAATGTAATGTATGCTATATTTCTTTAGATTCATTGTATGATTCAACCAATAAATCCCTATAAAATCTTGACAAACCAAACATGCTTAGATAAACCTATGACTCATTTTGCAATATTTGATTTATATTTTACAATATAAACCTACAAGCATTAGTATATTCTTAATTTGTCTCAGGAGTTATGCAAAATCAAAATAGAAGATTTCATTTAGTTCACATTTAGTTAGTAACTTTACTATAGAGGGAATTATCATTTATATTCATTTTCAACTAAATTATACAAAGGACTGCTGTCAGGTCAGATTATATGTATAATTCCTTTTGGCAACAACTTAAATTTGCTTTAATAAATATCCTTTAGAATAAGTGGTCATGCAATACAACAAATGGTAAAATCATCTTGATGCAAAACTCCTTTGTTAGTATACAACTGGCAAGTAAAATCTAAAAATCTTTTTTAATTTTGTCTCATGTGGGTGATTTACTTGCAGTGTATAGAGTTGCTGTGTTGGCAAGCAACAGTCCAAGCCTGTGTGTTTATACTTTGTTTTCTTGAATGTGGAATTAATCCATTGTTTGGTCAACAGGTCAGCCTGCTGCACAGCTGGTGGAACAGTCTGTGGGGGCGGAGTCTAGTTCTCTTACGTTGCGTGGTCTTAAGGCAGCCACAGAATATGTCATCAACCTGTACCCTCTGTTTCCCCGCAACAGCGCTTCCCCGGCTTCCCTGACTGCCCGCACACGTGAGACCACACAATTTACAGACATGCTTCTAAATCATTGCAGTCTATATGTTGTAAACTATATACAGACCTCTGTCTGTGTATGTGCGCTGGTTTGCAGTAAGTCTAGAGGGAGTGCAGCAGCTCTCAGTTGACACCATCTCCAGCAACAGCGTTCGAGTCCGCTGGGCAGGAGTAACAGGGGCCAGAGGATATAGAGTCGTCTGGGGCCCTTTCACAGGTCAACATCAAATCTGGAGCTCAGCATTCATATATAGTAGTTTTATCAGTTTTTTTTTATCAGAAGTTTTCATTTTGTACCCTGCTAACAAGGAACATTCTCAGAACACTGGCTAACATTCTCTAAAAGTTATCTTAGTTATCAAAAACATCCTTGCAGTAACAATAGTAATTTTAGTAGAACCTTTTAAATTTGATGTCATATATCAAAAATAGTGTTCTTAAGTAGTTAGTGAAATGTTTTAAAAACGTTACAGAATTATGTTCTTATAACCAATAACGTTAATCGAATGTCTCCAAAAACTGCATGTTTTGAATGCTCCTTGACTATTCAAAATAACATTTAACGAAACATTCTTACAGGCTAAAATTGTTAGCTGGTTAGATGCATCTATAACATCTGGGACTCTTTCACTCGCTGTTTATGTGAATCATCACACAAAGTCTGTATCACAGAAGTCTGTATCCACAGATTAGCACTAGCCTGTCTCTTTGCCTGCGTGTCCTTTCAGGAAGTGATGTGGAGACGGTCGAGCTGAGAGGTGATAGTGAATCTCACACGCTAGTGAATGTGCAGCCAGACACAGAGTACATCGTTACAGTCATTGCCCTGTACAATGGAGAAGCTGAAGGACCTGCGGCCACTGCCCGCTTTAAAATAGGTAAACAAACTTGCACATGTTGACATATGCACAGTTTATAGTATTAAAGGGTAAGTTTTTGATCTGGTTAAATGAGTCAGCTAAGCTGTCTGTGTGTCTCGCTTACCATTTACTGTATTTGAACAGTTGCGTGTTTAATAGAAGATGTGCTAGTTCATAGCCCTGAGTTAAGAGACAAAATGTGGGACGTATTTATAACAGGAAAAAACACATTGTCTGTATCACTCACGTTTACCAGACAGTGAGCTGTTTGCTTTTAATTGTTCCATTGACTCACTGTCTGCTACATTCAAACAACCAAATCATTATTAAGATGTTTTCATATGAATCACAGACCGCAACAGGTGATAGTGACGGTACAGTATGTACATGTTAAAAACACAAGAGTAAGTTTCTATAAATGTAACAAAGATCTATGACTTTGAATAAGTGGATGCTGATATTGAGAATTTTAAAATACTGTCACATACTGTCAATACTGAGGAAGTTAAAGGATGTCAATGTGTTGGGCTTTCAGAACGTTCAGAACAACAGGTCCTGAGAGCCACGACTACAGGACCCACCAGCATCAGATTAAACTGGAACCTCATACCAAGTGCCCGGGGTTATCGGCTTGAATGGAAAGCTGGAGAAAGTAAGAAACTCAAAAACAAACATATCATCTATTTATGCTGCTTTGGTATTACATGTATTGAATTGTGTAAATTGTATACCTTAAGAGTAAAATTAATTGTTCTGGCATGGACAGACACATTTGGTTGGTGGTAATTTAAAGCCTGCAAGTACACACACACACACACACACACATATATACACATACCTAAAAATATGTTTTTTACTTAATTAAACATCTACAAAAACACAGAAATGTTTTAAATTTGTAATAAAGGGCAGAATGGTTTTGCTTTTTATGAACTCGTTGTTGTTTAATCTGCTGACAATAGGGGGCAGAGTTCAGAAGCAAGATTTTCCACAGAGCACCACCAGCTATGAGCTCAGAAATCTGCAGCCGAACACAGAGTACATCATAACTCTATTCACACTCTATGATGACAGAGAGGAGGCCACTTTCTTCTCAACTAAACCAACAGGTCAGATTAATCATCATTAGTCACAAATCAATATGATGTCATCAGTTGATTTGTCGATTGATTAGTACGATGATCTCATCGATTTGCTTGATTTTCAATTTTTCTGTAAGTGGTCATGAGATTTTGTGTTTTTGTCTTTCTTTTTTTAATCCAATCTGTTGATTTGTGTTTAGCAGAACAGTCAGTCGGTCGTGTCACAAACCTGAGAGTGGTCGAGACACTCGGAAACATTATACGATTGGGATGGACGGGGGTTGCCGGAGCAACGCAATACAACATCGCCATTCTTAATACACAATGTGAGAGTACTCTTCCCATTAGATAAATATACAGTATGACAGCACAACAGTTAAAATTACAGTATAACAATTTGAGACCATTTTACAGCTAATACAGAAGTGACTAGAAGAGTTTCTGGAGATCAGACCACACTGGACCTGCAGGATTTAGAAGATGGTGTGC
This sequence comes from Ambastaia sidthimunki, assembly GCA_036877625.1. NCBI lineage: Eukaryota > Metazoa > Chordata > Actinopteri > Cypriniformes > Botiidae > Ambastaia > Ambastaia sidthimunki. The sequence goes on from JAZGTK010000211.1 coordinate 73,830, forward strand.
GTTATGCCATCAGTGTGACTCCAGTAGTTGGTTCCAGTGAAGGAGATACAGCCACTGTGTATATCGTAGCAGGTGTGTGAACCTGCATGATGTTACAGTGAGGTTGTGTTTGTCACTCTGATGTCAGTGTTATGTGTTCTGCTGATTTTTATTCTTGTTCTTGTAATTGTTAAAATGACCTAATAGAGAAAATTGTAAATAAACAGGGTCATTTACAATGTTTGTGCTTTAAAGTCAAATGTAATTGTAAGAGTCATCTTTTCAAGAGATCAGTTTATTGTAAAGGCTAGGAAAAACAGTTTACTTTCAAATACTACAGTGCAATTAAATGTGGAAACTTCACGTATGTTTAAGAGTAAAATTAAACTAAATGTAAATACTTTTGCATTTACATTTATATATTTGGCAGATATTTTAATCCAAAGCGAGTTAGCGACAGTTTATTCAAGCTATACTGTACATTTGACGGCGTTCATACTTTAAATATAAATCCTCTGCTTATTTCTTGTGGTCAGGTTAATAAACATTGGAATTTATAGACCATCTTTAAAGCTAATAAACTTTAGGTTCCGCTTTAGGTTCTAAATGTATATTCAATTGCTGTAAAAATAACTTGTGATAACTAAATGTTAAACAGATCAGCCACTAAGGGTGACCAACTTGCGTGTAGTCAGCAGCAACAGCCGACGAGTCAGGATTTCTTGGAATGGTGTTTCTGGGGCAACGGGTTACCGGGTTACTTGGAAACAGGACAACGGTAGGTGGAGCCTATGATGTAGGCCAGTGGATGCAACTTATGCATCCTTTATTGATATCAGATCATTTTAAATTGGTTTAAGTTCTCGCTCGCTCTCTCTCACTCTCTCATTCGCTTACTCTCAGGTCCAGAGCAGTTTCGTGTTCTAGGTGGTGACATCACTTCCTACACAATCGACGGACTACAGCCTGATGAACCTGTTATTGTGGGGGTTTCCCCAGTGATTGGTGAGAGGGTTGGGGAAGTGGTCACTGTGACTGCTAGAACCAGTGGCCCTATTGCACCAGTCACAGGGCTGAGGATCACTGAATACTCATCCTCTAGGATAGTAATATCATGGGCTCCTGTGAACAGAGCAACTGGCTACAAAATCACCTGGCGGCGTAGTGACGGTACAGGCAACATTATCGCATGCTACGATGAAAGAGGAAAACGGCCATTTTACAGTTCATTGCAATAATTGAATGCTATTTTTTTCGAATCTTTTCTTTATGTATTATAGGAGTGGAAGACTCTGAGAATGTAGCTGCTGATGTCACTTCCTATGCCATTGATAGACTCCAAGAAGGTGCTACCTACCAAGTGTCAGTTTCAGCCCTTGTTAACTCGAGAGAGGGACCTGCCGCCACGGTGACCGCTAGAACAGGTAGAACTGCACAAATAAGATCTACTAAACATTGAAACTTTAATGTATGTTTAATGTATGTTAAGTATGGTTTTGATACTGTCAAACATTTACATATGACATTTGTATCCTTAGCTGGAAGAGAGAGTTTTTAAAAACAGCTTGATTTAAAAAAAATAGTGGTACCAAATAATATTTATAATGTTTTGTTCTGTTTTTGTTGTTATGAAAAAAGCTTAATTTTTAAGATCTTTATTAAGATAAAAATGATTTTTAAGAGCTTTAAACAGTAAGAATGTTTATTCTCCGATTTGTTGAATTATCTGACTGTGTTCATTCTGTTCATCAGATCAGGCCACAGTTGGTCGTGTCACCAATTTACAGGTACTGGAGGCCCAAGGTGAAGTTGTCCGTGTCAGCTGGGTTGGAGTTCAAAACGCAACATCGTACAGAATCCTCTGGAGGAGAACTGATGGTAAGATCCTTCATCTTTTAATGCTTTTAATTTTTCCAGAAGAAATTTAAAAGAAACATCTTAGACTAAGTTCATACTTAACTGATACGTAATGACCATCCCATTTTTAGCCTAAACTTACGGTACTGCTGTATTTGTGGGTGTGGTTACAGAACTGGTGTTAACTGGTGTATTTGTGGGTGTGGTTACAGGTGGAGAGGAGCGGAGTCAGCTGGTTGGAGGTAATGTGACGTCAGTGGACCTCAGGCAGTTGGATCAGGGGGCGCAGTATGAGGTGAAGGTTCTGGCTATAGTGCGTAACAGAGAGGGTCCACCTGTGTCCGTGAGAGTCACCACGGGTGAGTGATTAGATATTGTCTGAAATATAGGAGCAGTGTTTATGTAAAACATGTTATATTAAATAAAATTATAAAATAATTAAAATAATTTTATTAAAATATAAAATAAAAGCCACAAAAATTGTATGCAAGAATAAATATATAATATGAATATATAATGTATAATATATATAATTTACCAGGTTTTTGAATCCATGAATATTTCTGCATGACATCACATACATGTATTGTTAGTTGTTAGTCACTCATTTAAATGACACAATATGAATCATAATTATTCTTATTAATGTCTTATTATATCAGTTTTATAAAACACTAATTATATACTGTATTGTGACGGAGTAACGTTTTGAAGATACACAGATAATCATTGGTAAAGTGGCTTTGGGTTGAGTTTACTGTGCTGTACTCTTCTAGGGGGAGTGACACCACAGGATACGGTGGAGGGCCTGCGTGTGTTGGATTCATCCCCAGGGAGACTGCGTATATCCTGGAGACCAGTGAGAGGAGCCAATGCATATCGAATCTACTGGAGATCTTCACAAGGTACTTACACATACTTACACACATGCACAAGACACACTTGTGTTTACATGCACATAATGACAGGTATTTCTAATGCACGTCCATTTATTTAAATGGTCCAAATGTGTTTTAATTTTAATCAGTTCAGTTAACCCTTTATTCATAAACCAAATACAAACCTGGTATCCATAATTAGTTTTATTTATTATTTTTACTAATATACATCTTGCACATACTGTTTGCAATAATGTATTATGGGTTGAACATGTTTGATCATTTTTCTGTTTTTATGTGTTTTTTTTATATATATAACACAGTATTATGTGTAAAGCTGCTTTGTAGCAATGTAACACAGTAAAAGCACTATATTTTTTTTTAGTTTAACTGAGTTTAACATGCCATTACTGTTTTTCCTAGGCGAGCCAGAGTCAAGTCGTCTAATTACTGGCGATTCAACATCATATAGCCTAGATGGACTTCAGCCTGGTCTGAGTTACACCATAAGATTATCTGCCCTGCTGGAGGGTGGAGAGACTAAAGCCAGCACCATCCAGACATCCACTGGTACACAAACAACACACCTAATCCCACATGGTTTGACCCACATATAGCACTGCATCATACAGTATGTCTGCTTTCCCAGCTAACAATCTTAGGTTGTAAGAATGTTTCTCTAACTTTCCATTAAGTATTCAAAATGTTATTTTGAATGTTCTAGGAGTGTTCAAATGTCCATGTTAGTTTATTGCTTGGTTATAAAAACATTATTCAAACATTTTTTAATTCTGTAACATTTTGTGAACATTCCACTAACAAATTAAGAGACATGTTTTTGATATGATGTATAACAAAAAAGTTCTTCTAATGTTACTGCAGAAAGGTTTTTTATAGCTTAGACAGAACTTTTAGAAAACGTTAGCTAACATTCTGCAAATTGTTAGCTGGTCCTCTCCTTTAGCTTCCTCTCTCTCTTTCCAACCTTTTTCAATGACAAATTCCCTCAATTTTGTCTCTCTCTAAGATGTGTTGCCACCCGTGTCGGGATTGAGTGTGACGGACATTACTGAGAATTCAGTTCTTTTGGGCTGGTCACCTGCACCGGGAGCCACAGGCTATATTTTACGCTGGAGAGAGGAGACAGGTGAGATGAGAGCTGAACTGTGACAGCAGAGTTAATAGACAGTGTTGTTGTTTGAAGGTATTTTCGAAGGAAACTGGTTTCAGATACGCTTCCATGACACCAAAATGTCATGCCTAATGGTGTATAACAAATTTAAATGAACTTTAGCTGAAACCGAGCAGAATGTAAGGACGCCAGTGGTCATTTTTCGGTTTAATGTTGTATTTTTCATGTTTTAGGCACAGCACTAGCCTTTTTTTATTATATTTTAACATTCTCTCTTGCTGATTTTATTTCTCTCTTCACCATATCAGGACAAAATAAGTAAAATAAAATAACAATAATGCAAATGGAGTAAACGAGTATTATTAAATTAAATAAAATTTTGCACAGAAAAATAATTTTTACAATGATTACCTGTACATTTATAAATGTATAGTGTTTATATAATGTTTCATAGAATGTATAGTGTATTTATAGAATGTATAGTGTTTATATAGTGTTTCATAGAATGTATAGTGTATTTATAGAATGTATAGTGTTTATATAGTGTTTCATAGAATGTATAGTGTTTATATAGTGTTTCATAGAATGTATAGTGTATTTATAGAATGTATAGTGTTTATATAGTGTTTCATGAATAATGGCATCTTTTAGACACAGGACCCGGTCAGTCTGTGACGTTGCCTGGAACAGCATCTTCATTCCGTGTGGTTGGTTTGCGCCTGGGCCGTCGGTACCGTTTCACTTTGCAGCCCAACTTTCAGAACCAAGCTGGACCTGAGAGCAGTTTGGAGGAGCGCACAGGTTACACAGTTTCTCATTTACAACTTTACAATCACAACACAGGCTAAATATTAACCTATAGAGCCACAGCTCATGTTTACATTCCTATAGAAGTGATGGGCCAGTGACATGACACTTACTTTTATTCATCTGTCTAAAAACACCAAACATACATTTAAAATGCAATTCATATACAAAAACATTAATACACTTTATGTGTGATGAACATGTTTTCAGAATAAATTAATTATTTAGAATTTAACATCCAGAAATAAACTGTAAAATTGTTAAAAACTGTGGGTGTTAAAGTCAACTGCATCTAGTTGATGGAGAAAAAGTAAAAAATGCTTGAATTCTAGTTCATTTAATGACATATGTCAGATTCCGAGGTTTTATTAGATTTATTTTTTATTATATTAGACATGTTTATTTGCTATTACCCCTCCACATGCATTTTAATGTTGCTTATTTGTTAAATTGCTGTACCTCTATGTCTCAGTGTGTGTTAGAGGGCGTTTGGATGTTGTGTTTCTCGTCCCTGCGTCTCGTGATCGCTCTGCTCTGGCTGCACCTGTGTTGTCTCTCCTTGCCAGTGCTGCCGGATCCCTCTCCTCCATTGGACCCAGAGACTCCCAGGTGAGTTTCTTTCAAAGCACATTTGATGTTATGTCAATGCTGTTTGTCTATGCAGTGAGAGAGGCTGACAGGGTGAATGAGGAATTGAGCAGGTAAAAAGAGATTGGTGGTTTATATGAACTTTGAATTACAAACTATTGTGATTAACTGACTATTCTGGTTTTGTAACACAGAAACACGCATTTTGTGTAAAGCTGCTTTGAAATGCAGTGCCATACAAATAAATGTGAATTAAATTGAAATGATTGTAATACATGTTTTCTCCAGATGGGGGTAGTGCGGTACGGTGAGGATCCAAATGTGGGCTTCCTTCTTAATCGTCATAGCAACAGTGAGACACTTCTGCAGGAGACTCTGTCCATCCCATTCAACAACAGGCCAGGAAATAATATAGGTCTGTTTGAGCCTGTGTGTGTTTTAAACTTTATTGTAACTTTGTATGAAGTGACTTGGCTGTAGTTTCTGTATGGGCGAGTCTCAGAAAAACATCACTGGGTCATATTTCAGCTTAAAATCAAAAGAAAATAAATTGTTATAAATTTAAGACAAGTTATAGTATTCTGTTATGGTTTTAACAGAGCAATATGAGTGAAAAGTTTATTTAATGTTTATTTTTGAATTATTAAAAATATTTGTGTGTATTTTCAGGTTTCAATAACAAAAAATCCCACATTTAACATGTGGTCTCAGTCCTTTGGAACTTGCTTGTAAAAAATGTGTGTGAACGGATGCACTGATATTGAATATTTCCTTTGCATGTAGGCCGAGCCATGACATTTGCTCGTCAGTACTTGCTCAGCACGGCAGCAGGTCGACGGCCGGGCGTTCCCGGGGTGGTCGTCGTTATCGCCGACGAGAAGTCAAGCGATGATCTGAGCCAGCCTGCCGCCGCTCTTAAAACTGATGGTGAGCCATACGAAACACAGACTCAAGCATACACACCCAGCAGACTATCAGGGCTGCTCTGTCCCGTGTGTATATTAGCGAGTTAGCTCTGCAGTATCTCTGTCCCTCAGGTGTGACGGTGTTGGCGGTAGGAATGGGACGGGCGGACACCGGAGAGCTGCGTTTGGCAGTGACTGATGGCAGCAGTCAAAATCTGCTGTATGCTCAAGACGCAAATCAGCTGTACAGTTTCCACCCTGAGCTGGCAGACCTCCTCTGTGGCCTTGCACAAGAGACCGGTGTCACGGTCAGATCAAATCACCTGTCTAGCTGTCAGAAACGTCATCCTAATGTTGCTTGCTTGACTAGTCAAGCCTATGAGTATATCATAGATTTCAATAGCCAGTTTCTGAAGTGTTTCATAATTCAGTAGCATTGTTTTTTCATAACCAGTTACTGTAGTTTGTCCTATTTCTTTTTTGATTGTATATGTACTTTAATATGCATTAATCTTCACATGAGGTGAGTAAATACAGCAAAGACTGATTGCAATTGGTTGTTTCTTTTAGCCTGGGCCTTGTTCTGTAGACTGTCCAATGGTAAGTGTCTTACACAGACACACACACACACACACACACACAAGCACCCAGAATATATTGTTCATACAGACATACAAGCTCAAGTCTGTCTGACCTTTGACTGTGTTTTAGGGTCCTAAAGGAGAACTCGGACAAAAGGTAAAAATGCTGTTAAACATATTCGAAGGGCTTTATTTTTTTGTTGCAAAACTCACATGCAAAACTATTTATTAGTGATGTACCAAAAGAAAAATTCTGTCCAAAACCAAATAACTTCTGTCATGCAAAAACTAAGTGATAACACTACATTTCTTCAATTGCTGTGACTTCAAAATAATAAACTTTAGGCTTCAATGGTTTCTAAAAGGTTGTTTGAATAAAATGGCAGCAGTATAAAAGAAACAGTGCAGCTACAATGTGTCAGTGCTAATTAATGCAATATTGACTTTGAACAAACTATATTTCAAACACAGACTGTGCTTTATTGACACACACTATTAAGATGTGCAGAGAACATAACCTCAAAATAACTTCAGAAATTCAGTTTAAATAATACAAGCACATCTGGCACCCTACACCGTAAGATGTTGGTTTAGACTCTCACCGCGTGTGTCGTGTATGTGTGTAAGAACACACACTGTTTAAGAACAGGAAGCACTCTTCATTAATCAGCCAGAGTGTGTTTCTCATCAGCTGTAAGCTCCAGCAAGATCTCATTAGCATCAGCCGCAGTTTACATTAAATATGATTAAACTCGCATCAGTTCATGCTGCTTTTTCCCCATGTCACAGCTTCTGTTGTCTTTCATGTTGTCTTTTCATATTTTGGGCCGAGATTTTCGGTTGTTGTTGCCATTGTAAGACATTTTTCAGCTGTGGTGACAGAAATTTTGGTGCATCCCTTCAGTTTATTTTTCTCTTTATCAGAACTACAAGTTGACTTGTTGTTGTTGATATGACAGTTTTCTGGTGAAATATGTATAAATTGTGTGTGTGTGTGTGTGTGTGTGTGTGTGTGTAGGGTGAAAGGGGCAGAGATGGAGTAGATGGAAGAAAAGGCGAGCCTGTAAGTTAATCTCCACACACAAACCTTTGCTGTGTGTGTGTGTGTGTGTGTGTATGTGTGCATACTCATACTCTAAGATTTATAAATAATTGATTAGAGGCCTATTTTTACTTTGCAGAAGGCTGTATATCATCATGAAATAATGACTGTCTGCTTACTGTGTGTGTGTTTTTTGTTTTCTGCATTAGGGTCGTGATGGTTTACCTGGTCGTGAGGGTCCCAGAGGGCCAGAAGGGCCACCGGGTCAACCAGGCAGCGGTGTGGGAGTGAGAGGAGAGAAAGGAGAGAGAGTAAGTGCACTTAAACACATACACGTGGGCACAAACACCCACACACATACACATGTTGCCATACTCTCTCCTCTCTTTGTCTCTCTTCATCTTTCTCAGGGTTTTCCAGGACTGGATGGCAGTCCTGGTGTTCCAGGTCGTCCTGGTACCCCTGGTGCAGTTGGACTTCCAGTAAGATAACAACAATAACCTAATTAAATTTGTAGCAACTACTTTTCAGATTCACCTTTATTTTATAAAAAGAAGCTCAGAATATAAAAATTCTGTTTAACTTCATTTGTGTTGCCTGGAATTAAATTTTCATTGAGTTAACAATTCCATTGGTAGTTTTTAGCTCCGATGTGGTGAATTTGCTTGAATTCGCTATTTTTTGTTATAGGGCAGTCAAGGATTACCAGGTGTTAGGGGGGACCTTGTAAGTACTCACTAAAACACACAGACACGTATAGTCTTACAGACATGCAAAATCTTATTAAATCTCTGTTGGTTCACAGGGAGACCCAGGTATTGCTGGTCCTCAGGGGCTGAAGGGAGAGAAAGGTGAAAGGGTAAGACCAGTGCTTCATTATAATCTACACTACTCTGCTGTACTGTGCTTTACTCTGATATAGTCTGATCAGCTTTGCTTTGCTTTACTCCGTTCTAATCTACTCTAATGCGCTCTACTCTAATCTGCTTTGCTCTGGTTTACTCTGCTCTAATCTAATCTGCATTGCTTTAATCTGCTCTGACCAGCTCTATTCTGCTCTAATCTACTCCAATCTGCTTTGCTTTGCTCTACCCTGCTCTAATATAATCTGCTCTGCTAATCTCATCTCTGATCTGCCCTACTCTGCTCTAAACTGCTGTTCTCTCCTATGGCTCTGCTGCTCTCACATTACTTCCTTCTTAGAATGAATTGATGGTTATATTCTTCATTTGCAACTGCTTTGAACATGTAAATCACATAAATGTTGTAACAGGAATTATTTTCATTTGGTCCTTCGTTGTTTAGTTTTTTGTTCAGCAAAGACAACATAAGCCTCAGTAGTTTGGTTCACGTTCAGAATGATAGCTTGTATTGTTTGTACTGTTCCTCTGACAGGGAGAACCTGGATCTGCTATCGGAGGAGGTTTACCAGGCCGTAAAGGAGAGCCAGGAATTCCAGGAGTCCCGGTAAATTTCATATAACATATCTGCACACTGGTAAAAAAATAAGCACGAATGAGGACTTTGTCTTTCCTTCAACAATTTGATAATAAACTCATCTTTTTCCCTTTCAGGGCTCTCCTGGTCGTTCAAGTGTAGATGGGAGAAAGGGGGAGCCAGGTGCACCGGGTCTGTCTGGGCAGGATGGTCGCCCTGGGATACCAGGAAGCCCTGGTCTTTCTGTTAAGGTCAGAACCCTTTTCTGCTGTATTTATGTGAAGTACATGTACAATATGTTTCTTATTTATTCAATATTTTGCCACTTCAAGCTCATAATTTAATGATTCACAGCTGTTTAGACTCTTGGGCAGGAGTCTTATGTAATGGTAACAGTATGGGCCATGTTTGCGTTCTTATTTAAATCATGAAAAGCAGATTGACAGATGTTGCTGGATAGATGTTGTTCTGCAATGTTAATGAATTCACTTGCTTTATGCTGAAGTGTTAAGATGTGCCTCAAGCTAATAATTTACTTGTTAATGTTTCCTTTCTTTGATGCAGGGTGAGAAAGGCAGTCCTGGAGAAAGGGTAAGTCAATAAATCTTCCCAAAGTAGAAAAAGGAGGCTTTGGGCAGTGCCTTCTTAAAAACTTGTACAAAAACTGTACAAAAATAAATACACAAGAAAAAAACAAAAGAACATAAGATCACATCTAGTAGAGTTTTTGCCTCTCTTCAGCTTGGTTTATTATCACGAGTCCAGATGAAATAGAGACAAAAATGAGGCAGGGTCTCTTTAGAATTACGACTGGCTGATTACACAGTCAGCTGGATAATATCCACCTGTCAGATTTGCAAATGGTTCACAAATTGGCTTGAATGGGTCAAACTTGTGGAAATGGACAGTCTAACTACAGAGTAAACAACTCACAGCCTCACTACTTTACATCACCTCTGACTTACTTAGAGAACTTACAGTGACTCTTGAAACACATTGTGATCTGTAAATAAGATGATTTTAACGACCTTTCGGCTCAGATAAATTACAGACCACCATCCTTCGTGGCAGCTGTGGTGTTTAAAAACGTTCATTAAAGATTAAAAATGGTGTTAAACAAGCATAAGCTAAATAATGTTCCATATAACTTGAAACTGACATTCTAAACAGAGCTGGAATGTAAATTTACACGGGTTTAATAAATACCAAGCCTATACAGGGGACTTGGCTTCCTCATTACAGATGTCTACCTCAAGCCACGGATTTCAATAAATTTCACAATGCCTTCCCAGGGGATTGTAGTCAAAAGCTTTACTATTTGTGCATGGGCAAAGGAGGTCGCCCTTCTGGAAAATAGGCCCATATTGTGAGATAATAGATTCAGTAAATGCATTAAACTGATGCACGGTGAGAAATCTCTTATGGCAGAACACAATTTGTAAGGGGAGCCAGTCACAGTTCTAGAATATTCTCTTGCCTGTTTTCTCCTTAACAGGGTCCTCCCGGAGTGGGCAGTGGGGAAGCAGCTAAGGGAGATGCTGGTGAACCTGTAAGTGTCTCCATTATTCATGATAAAGTGGGACTCTAAATGCATGTTGATGTGTGTGTATGTGTTTCTGTGTGAACCCTCTTGTAACCCAGCTAACCATTTTTAGATTGTAAGAAGGTTACCCTAATGTTTAAACGTTTAAAACTGTTAAAACATTACTTTGAAAGTTCTGAAACATTAAAAACATCCAAGTTTTAGTCATTATTGTTTTAGACATTAGCAATAGCATTTGGTTATAAGAGAAGTTCTGAAAACATTCCCTGTTAGCTGGGACACTGGAAATGTGTTGTTTTTGAGTTTCATGTTAACACATGCACTAAATTTAATTTTTTGTGTGTGTGCATTTGTAGGGAAGCCCTGGACCACCTGGTCCACAGGGCCCACGAGGGCTGACTGGACTCAAAGGAGCCAAAGGAGAAATTGTATGTTTTTTTGTGTGTGTTAAGTGTAGATATTGCTTGTCTATTGCTTTGCTTTGTCACATTTTCTTAGTCTGGTGTGTTTATGTGTTTTCTTAGCCTGGCGTGTGTGATTATGTTAATATCTCTGTGTTGCAGGGAGAGAGTGCTGAGGGTAAACCAGGCCCCCAAGGACCAACTGGAGACCCTGGTGATCGGGTATGACACTTTTATTTTCATATCTTTGCAGACTCTTCCTCCATTTTTCTTTTATTCATACTTTGTTGTTTTAGGGTCCCCGAGGACCTCCTGGCGAAATTGGAAGTAAGGTAAATCAGAAGTCTGTATATGGCTGTGTTTTTTGCATGTTATTAAGATACAGTGAGTAAACTTATTGAATGCATAATCTGTGAATCAGTTGATAAAGTCATTGTTGTTGCTTCAGGGTGACCGTGGACAGCCTGGAGCATCTGGTTTAGATGGAGCCAAGGTAAGTATGTCTGCTGAGGATCTGAAGCATCTCGATATTTACCTAGCTAAAAGGGAACGTTCCCAGAACATTGTATAACATCTCTATAATTTCTCTTAAAATTATTGAAACTGTTCTTGCAGTAACATTAGTAGAACATTTTCATAATGAATAAAAAAAAAATTTAAGTTAATAATTAATAATATTTTTAAGTTGTTGGTGGAAAAAAACACTACAGAATTAAAACAAGTTTGAGAAAACATTCTTATTACCAAGCAGTAGTGTTAATACAACATCTAAAGAACTGGATGTTGTGAGCGTTTCTACAACATTCAAAATAACATTTTGAATTTTTTTTTTACACAATGTTTTTGGAAACAATGTTTTTGTAAATCTAAAATTAAAATGGAATTCTGCATGGTGATGCAAGTGCCATATAATTTGGTGAATTCATAAAACTATAGGATTTAACACAAAGATGGTAATAAAATCTTCAAAATGGCCATAAAAAATTCACATGCTCACTTGAGGTAGATAGATGCGTATCTGTGTGACTTTGTCTCAGTAAGTCACGTGATTGGCCAATGTCATTGCATAGCATCTCAAATGTTACTCTGAAAGGCAAGAGCCAAAACCCGTTATCAGAGTGATTTGCGAAAATTACCTTCAGAACGGCCTGACTGCTTTCGTTCCCAGACATAAAGCATTTGCCTCCAGCAGACATGAGGTTTGTTGGAGCATTTTGTCTGTGCAAAAGAGCCACATTGGCTTTCCCACTGGCTACAACATCCATTTCTGTTGATATTTTGTCAACTGAGAGCCACTGAAACAAGCAGACTTAAAAATGCCCCGTAAACAAGAATGGTAAAACCATTTTCATATTCAATTTAAACAAAAGGTGCAATGAAATTATATTTATATAGATTTCAATATGATTCTTTGCAGTTATAGTTTTGTTTTTAGCTTTATTGTAGTTTTATTATTTTGAATTAGGTTTTACTTTTGTATTTTTAGTTTGTTAATTTTTAGCTATCTTATGTGTTTTTGTCATTTTATTATTTATTTTTAATATTGATTAAAATTGAAATAAATATCATTTTTAGTTTTGTTTTTTATTTTTCAAACTTTTTTCTGTTTATTGCTACATTTCAAATTTTTGTTTTTTTAAATGTATTTTTATGTCTATATTTTATTCGATTTCGAGAAATGTTTTAATACTTTTAGTAAACTATAATAACCTTGATTTTTTTGTAATGTTGTTTAGGGAGATAGAGGCCCGGCTGGTTCAGTAGGAGACAAGGTGTGGACCTTATTGTTTTTAAACTATATACATTACAATACATCGTCTGTACTTAAATTCTTATTGGAGAACTGTGGCTAATGCTGTGCTTGTTTGTATTTGTTTGTATGCTAGGGTGATAAAGGCTCATCAGGCTCCCCTGGACCTCAGGGACTCCGGGTTAGTGGCTTCACAAGCCATGATAAGTGCGTGAAAATACATGCGTGTATGTATTCACTGTAAATAATTTATATGTGCCCTTAGGGTTTGTCAGGCAACAGTGGCCCTCCTGGAGAGAAAGTAAGTTAAGATGTCAGCTCAGCAATCAGATCTTTCTTTAATTTCTTTTATTTGGTGCTTTTTTCACATATATCTTTTCTTTTGTCTCTGTTAACTGCAAGGGAGCAGAGGGTGCTAAAGGGGAACCAGGAAGCATTGTAAGTTTAAATATTTCAGGTGTTTAAATTCATATGAAGGTTTAATAGTTTGTCAGATTCCTCTTAATGTGGAAGTTGTTCACTATGGCTTCTCTCTTTTTTAGCAGGGACCAGGTTTAATAGGAAAGAAAGGAGAGCCGGTATGACTTCTGAGAGCCACGCAGAGACTCTGTCTATGTCTGATAACAGTCTTTTCATTTTATTGTTATGTTAAAGTTTTTCTTTCATTGCATCGGTCAGATGGTACAATATCCCCCAAATCCTTTGTTGAAGAAGCCTTTTGGAAAACGTAGTATTTAAAATCTACTTCTGGCTTTATTTCAGGGCGCAAGAGGCATTCCAGGGCCTGATGGTCCTAAAGGTGATAAAGGGGAAGCAGGACAAAAAGGGGACAGAGTGAGTTTTATAAATGAATGAATGAAAGAGAACTTAAGGATGCCAGTGAAACTTTCGTATTTGTACTAGAGATTTTTGTCTTTATTTTGATAGCTAGTTTGCTTTAAAGGTGCTGTGCAAGAATGTTGTGAAGCCTTTTTACAAGATTAACCCTGATTGTTGACCTTGTTTTGAATAATTGTGCTATTATTATTATTTTAAAAAGAACCTGATCATTAACCCCCATGATGGATCCTTTTCAATCTGTGTCACAGGGAGCACCTGGAGTAGGTGAGCCTGGCCAACCCGGACCAAAAGGAGACCAGGGGGATCGGGTTAGTTTGCCTTTGTGACACGTTAATGACAACAAATTCTCTATTTTAGGTCACCAAGCCAATTTGTTCAAATCAATCAATATCTGTTACTGGCACATAAATGCTGTTGTGGATGATGTGATAAAAGAGCAGAAGCGATACAGTAAATAAATTTTAATTACTGCTGTAACAACAACAAAGAGGCTCACTGAATTCATCAATATCTGTTTATTTTATTTAAACAGGGTTTGGCTGGATTATCTGGAAAACCTGGTGCAAAAGTAAAGTCCACATAAACTCTCTAAATAGCTGCTAAGTGCTTAACATGTTCCTGTAATGGTTGTAACACATTGCATATTTTTTTTATTCCATGACTCTAGGGCAGTCAAGGTGAGTCAGGGGAGCGAGGAGAGGCTGGCAGTACCGGTTCACAGGGACCCATGGGCCCCAGAGGGAAAGATGTGAGTGCACCCCACACATGCACACTACACTACACACCGATTTCAACATTACCTGTAACTAATGCTTATCTGTATGGCTCACTGTTAAACTAACTTTGTTTGATCAGTGTTTTGCTCTGGTGGTTCTACTTCTGACTAATCATGTTAATCAGGTGTTTTTAATGTTTAACTCTATTAACTCTATTTAACTAATATTGTTTTCCTTCTAACGTCTGTCTCCCAGAAGTAATAAGTAAGGAAGGTAATAAGTGTCTTCTCTTCTTGACTTTAAATGCTACCTCACACTTAAAAATATATGCTGTGCACTGTATGCTATGCACTCCAATATCTGTATTATGTGTGTGTGGAATGTATTGCAGTATAGAATTTGTTCTTTTCTTTTAGGTTTACAGTGTGACAGTTTGTAAAGAATATTGAAAACTGATGTCTGATCTGTTGTTTTGTTCTTTTAGGGACTTAAAGGAGACAAAGGAGAGGATGGCACTGCAGTAAGATTGTTGTTTATTTTATTTCTGTATGAGTGAGTGTGTTTGTAATGATGATGTGGCTGGACCACATCAAAATTATTAAAGTCAATAGCAATAAAATGTAATTTAATATTAAACATGTGACATACCTAGTCTGTGATATTGAACTGTTTCTTTGTGTTTAGGGAGAACCTGGGCTGGCGGGTAAACCGGGAGAGAGAGGTCTAAGAGTGAGTACACTGAAACAGTTGTTCTGTGATTATACAGATCATTGTATTGTGTTGTCCAGCCGCACACTAACTGTTGACCTTTTATATTTAAGGGAATATCTGGTCAACCCGGACAACTTGGGCCAAAAGGTGACACAGGTGATCCGGGGGAAGATGGACGAAATGTAAGTGAGCCCTGGTCACACAGAGTGATTAACCAATACAGAAGTAAAAAATATTAGCAAATCTGACTTTCATAGCATAACTTACATCATGTATGTAATTTGAAAGAATAGTATTTAAAGGAAGATATTGTGTTAATTCGTTACTGTCTGACTGGAAAAATTGTTCTGTGGATGAATATGTTTATGTGAAGAATCACCGCCTCTGTCTGTGTGGATCTATGGATGATACAGTTAGTTTGTATGTGATCAGTGTTGTGTTTTGTGTAGGGTACACCAGGACCAACTGGACTAAGAGGCCCAAAAGGAGAGCAGGTGAAAGATCAGAACCTCATATCACAAGCATATGCAGAACCTCATATCACGAACGCATGCGTACTTAAAAAGAAATTGTCATCTTACAGTCTTTTTTATGGCTGATTATAGGGTATACAAGGTCCCCCAGGGCCCCCGGGAGATGTGGTACGTTGTTATATCCCTATCTCTGTACTCTTATACTTTATACCACTGTCTGCTTATTGTTTTAATATTTTAATTTTATGCTTAATGGCAGATATCTGGGGAGAAACAGTTTAAAGGTGACAGAGGAGAAAAGGTACAGTACAATTTCCATAGTCCTCAAATAGGCTTGAAATTTGTCACACAGGTGCTGCTTGTAATTTGCCACCTGTCATTTTGTCATTGTGGTACTTCTGTTCTAACACCAGGGGGAAGCAGGTGACCCAGGGGAGCATGGGGCCAAAGGTCAGAAAGGTGAAGGCGGATCAGCAGGACCCCCAGGACCAAGCGTAAGTCAACGAGGAACTAATTCAGTATGCTAGGTGTGAATGAGAGTAAAATGAGTTGTATCTAACCCTGTTTTATTTTTAGGGTCCTGAGGGACCACGGGGGCTACCAGGAACTAGAGTAAGAAATCTCTTCTGCTTTTTTGTCCATTTCAACCCATTCACTCTGTAATCTGTGTTTTTGTACAGCTAAATATAGTTGCCGATTCTCTCAGTACGGCTCAGCTCAAAATAACAACCAATCAGAACACGTCTGACGTTTTACATACAGCTGTGTGTATGTAAATGAGATGTCACTGTGGGGCGGAAATGTCTAATGTCTAATTTTTGTTTTGCCCCTAGGGTGACTCAGGCGATAGAGGCAGTCCTGGAGAAAAGGTAAGAGAAAGCTCCCACTAATCTCTTATGGTTATATTTTTTTTGTTTAAACACAAACAGAGAATTGTTTAGTAAAAAAAAATACTTTAACAGATCAGAAATGTAAGAGCTGGTAAATTTTCACATTCTTAACAGGAAGTGGTGACAGTCAATGCCATATATGGTTAACACATTGTAGGTGGTGGTGGTGGTAGCCTAGTGGTTAAGAATCTGAGATGCAAACAGTTCACCCTCAAATTCATTTTTTTCATCATCATTTACTCACCCTCAATCCAAACCTCTTTCCAAATCTGTGTTTTTTTTCCTGTGGAACACAAAAGAACATTGAGAAATGTCTCAGTGGTTTTGTGTCCATACAGTGGAAGTCAATGGATGCCACTGTTGTTTGGTTACCAACGTACTTCAAAATATCTCGTGTTCTTTAGAATCAAATCAAGTCATACAGGTTTGGAATGACATGAGGGCAAGTAAATGATGGAAGAATTTTCATTTTTGGGTCAACCATCCCTTTAAAGATTTCTGTAGATCTTTCTGTTTTAAACAGCAGGAGTGAGGATGTTTTGCTAGCAGGTGCCATACAGCAGATGATAATAATAACACTGGCTGCAGTAATCAGAGTAAAGTATAAATAGAACTGCATAGTCATGAATCTCTCCAAACTGCAGTCGCTGTCACACACTTCATCGTGTCAGGTTTTACCTCTGGGGGTTTTAAATACCAGGTGTTCCTTGCGCTACAATTGTTTGTTTTTGGCTGTCTGAAAAACAGTTTCTTTTTTAACATTTATGTTCTACAACATTGAAGAAATGACACAACATGATATCTTGAGGAATGTTGCAAAACCTAATTGCTGTTTTCAGCTTCCTGTCAGAGTGCTGAACAGCCTCTGTTCCTTTCATAATCATTATCAAGGTTTTGAGACTTGACCTCATTGATTCCTACTTTAATAAGCGGATGGCTGCTGCGTTTGGCAAACATGTGTGCGATGGTGTCAGAAAGAAGTTGCTAGTGACAAAAATCGAATCTTTCAGTCAAGATGTTCCATTAATATTCATGGGAAGTTGGTGACTGTCCAGTACTGATAATATTGATATTGATTTTGACTGCCGTGTGTGCTAGAGTTACACACAGTGATGTTGACTCTTTCATGTGTGTTTGCCCATGTGCATTCAGGGAGAACGAGGAGCTGCTGGTTTAGATGGGCGACCTGGCCAGGATGGGAAACCTGGAACGCCTGGAGCTCCTGGATTACGGGTCAGATCACAGCATCCCACCTTCACTCCTGCGTCAGCATTTTTCAACTCTTTTTTTGCTCCAATTTAAATCTGAATTCATAATGTTTGTGTGTGGTTTATAGGGTGACCCAGGAAAGCAAGGGGACCCTGGCAGAGATGTGAGTTCTCTGTCTGTTCCTCTCTATATCTCACATTATCCATTTATGTTGTAATGTAATGTTAGTGTAGTTGGCCACTAGAGAATTCCGCAATCCAATTCCCAAAATCTCATTTATTTTTTATAATAAATCTATTTAAATGATTTTAGGGCTTGGCTGGGCTTAGAGGACCTCAGGGGCCTCCAGGGCCACAAGGGCCTCCAGGATCCGATGGCACTAATGTGAGTAATAACACTCTTCATTTTTCAGTCTAACTTGCGTAGGGGAAAGCAGCCCATCCTCTCACATATGCACAAGCAAACATTATACCATTAAGATAATGTTTTTCTTTATTTCAGGGTAAACCAGGGGAAGATGGGAAACCAGGACAGCCTGGAAAGCCTGTAAGTAGAGACGGGATCTAAATGAGAAGTTTAAACGTCCTTTCAAAGGTCTTGACTCTGTGTTATTTTCAGAAGCCTCTTACTGTTATATGCAGCAACCCCAGTATAACAGCAGTAGCTTGTGTCCATTTCCCTCACCAGCACCAAGAGTTTTCTTCAGTTTATTCTTCCAGAATGCATCATTCAAACATTACTGCTTTTGTTGCAGCTGAGTGACCGCACCACAGCCTCTTTTTACGCAGCAGGACAGTTAAATCTTCCTAAACGAAACGATTAAACCATCCTGCTGATTATAAATCACCTCTTTTAGCAGCCTAATGAGCTATCAGTGGGAGGCGACTCGGCCTAATAAATGGTTTGTAATTGAAATACGCGAGAAGTTTCAGTCGGTCGCGTACTAATGTTCGGTTAACCTGACTGAGATAGATTACGCCGCTGGATCTGGTCTTACGTAAACCGCCCGTCCCGCAGTTTCTTCTGATTGACTGATCACAGCACCGAACCAGCTGTGGTAATTGCAGGAGCTATATTAGGCTGGATGGCACCCGTCATATATCTGTAATGTGGGGCCGAGTGCCGCATGAAGCTTTTAGATGAGAAATTACTGCTTGAATGAGCCATACAAAATCACAAGAGTTCTCATACCAAAACAGGAAGAGCTGATTACAGGAAGTCTTGATTACAGAAATTATGAAAACGCGCCTCGCGTTCCTCCAGATGTCTGTGTTTAGTAGCTCATTTTCTGTCAAACTTTTTTCAGGGCGAGGACGGTGTGCCAGGAGAAGACGGTCGCAAGGTAAGAAATCGCATATTGTCGGAAGTTTGTGTGTGATTTTAATAAAAATGTTTGATAATTAGCCTCTGATCGCTTCTTGTTTTTCTTCCTTCCCAGGGAGATAAAGGAGAATCAGGGCCCGCAGGAAGAGATGTGAGTTCTTTATCTCTTCTTTATCTTCGTTATCTTTACTCATCATTTTCTCGCTCCATCTTCTCTTGCCTTTCACAACACAGAACCAAGTCCATCACAGCTTATCATACCTGGCACTACAAAGCACTTTTAAATTGTACTTTCTTCCCTGACAGCTTTGATATGAAAAAGGTCATATTAGCATTTTGCAGAGTCTTATACGCACAAACATAGGTGTGTAATGGGTTTGTAAAACCTGTTCTTATCCTGAAGTTCCAGCTGCTAGTGTTTCGAGTCATTTTGCGACTTCTTTATAAGGTTTGTGGCCGCACTTGACCAGACATGCACTCAACTCTTAATGTTGTTTTTTGTTGTTCAGACATCTATTTCGATCAGTGCCCTTTTTATTTGCTTTTTGTTTGGCTTTGGCACACACAGCTAATTTTCCCATCAGCACAACTCGAATTTGTGTTTAAATGGATGTTTTCAATCACACACAATCACAGAAACACTCTCACGCACATCCAAATGCGTGGATGCTCTCTTTTTCCGGTGCTTAATGCAGAGTGCAGTCAATAATTATGAGTCAGCGGCCTTATGGGAAAAACTCTTCACTGATGAGAGTTTATTTGATGTGCAAATTTATGCCCATTAATTAAGAAATTAATTCGTATCCTGGTTATTTCTCTGTATGTCTCTCTACTTCTCGTTATTTTGCTCTCCAGGGTCGAGATGGGCTAAAGGGCGATCAGGGTATTGCAGGACCCACTGGCCCACCTGGTCTTATCGGACCCCCTGGGCCTCCTGGCAGCATTGGGCCACCAGGACCGGTGCGTTTGTTGATTATAAATGGAGTTTTCTCTGATCTAATATTCATATAATTATTCAGACGGATATAACATTTAAGCAATGACCCGTACAGTATTTCTCACTTATTGTCATATATTCAGGTGGTTTATGTTAAAGGGGAGCCAGCAGCATCTATTCCAGGCCCCCAGGGCCCTCCAGGAACTCCTGTAAGTAACAGTGAATAGCTCTACTTCAGTAACAGTTAATTCTTGTTGTTGAAGTGTGAAGCTAATTTGTATTCTTACTATTTGTTCCCTAAGTATACGCTATTACTTTTGTAAAAGATTAGACAATTTTTGTCTAGCAGTTAAAAAAAATGGGCCAGTGGGCAAATAAGCAACCACCAACAACATCCTGGCAACGCCTTACCAACCGTCCATAAAACCCTGTTCATACATTGGTATTGCACAGACAAGCCCTTTTTAGGGGCTGTTGTGGCCAAATGGTTATTGAGCCGGGCTTGTAATCAGTAGGTTGCTGGTTTGATTCCAGTACCGACAGGTAGCAAATGAAGTGCCCTTGAGCAAGGCACCAAGCCACCAATTGCTCCCTGGGCGCTGCAGTGATAGCTGCTCAGGGTGTGTGTGTGTTCATGACTTGCAATGTGTGTTCACTCCTCACCAGTGATGGGTTAAATGCAGAGGTCACATTTCGGGTATGGGTTACCATATCTGACAAAAAACATGTCACTTTCGCTTTAATTTTTATACCACAGTTTGACATGTATAAAAAATCTATTGTTATTTTAATAAAGCCTGAACATTATCATCATGTCAATGATTGTGGTTGTTTGGTTGTGCAGCCATTGTATCCCATATAATGTGATGCTGTTTGTTTGTTTTGTCTATCAATTAGGGTGTACCCGGAGTACCAGGAGCTGCTGGAGCTCGGGTAAGTGTTTGTGCATGTGTGTGACTGAGTGTGCTTGTTTAAATTACAACGAAAAGACTCCTAATGTCATTCTTGTAGGGGGAGAGAGGACCGCCAGGCTTAAAAGGAGACACGGTGAGTATTTTTAAGGCTGTGTATTTTAGAAGTTAATAGTTCTCACAGAAGATGACACAAGGCAATTCTAAACATACCTAAATGAGTGACAGTGTCTCAACAGAGATATTTTGATTGACAGGGGGATCCAGGGGAGGATGGTAAACCAGGAACAGCAGCGGTAAGGAAAACGCTTACGCATGCAGAGTCGCTCAAGCACGACCGGCAAGATGACTAATGTTGTTTTCTCCTGCTTTGTCACAGGATGTAAAGAGAGCTTTTTCAGAATTTGGCATTGAGGTACTGAGAAATTTATCAATGAGATCGACATTGACACAGTTGATGTTTAAGATGTTTAAGTCACTTTCTCCCTTTTCCTTTCCATGAAATTTCCATTGTAGCTCAGAGAATTGAAACTGTTGCTTGATGACAAAAGCTTGGGTACACTGGAAGACAGAAAGAAAGGTGACAAAGGAGATGTGGGACCCAGAGGCCCTCCAGGAGCTGATGTGAGTTATAAACGTTTGTGCATTGTGTTAGCAACGCAAAGGTCGTGGCTTCGAGTCCCAGGGAACATACACACAAATAAATTGTACTGTATATAATGCGCTGTAAGTCACTTAGGATAAAAGCGTTTTCCAAAATTATAAATGTGAAAAAAGTGTGTGTCCAGCAGTTGAGAAGCCTGTTTTGGGGCTGTGTAGAAACTCACAGGGCGCTGTCCATAGTGCTGAACAGTGCTGAAACAGCTCATGACAATCCAGCAACCCTTAATATATATCCCTCTCTGCACGCTCGTTTTCAGGGTGGACGGGGTCTTCCAGGTGAACGAGGCACGAAAGGAGAGCCAGGTGAGAAAGGGCCTACTGGCCCACCAGGGCCCCCAGGCAGGGCAATTGGAGAGAGGGGCCCTGAGGGCCCTCCAGGGCAGGCAGGTGAACCTGGAAAACCAGGAATACCAGGAGTGCCAGGACGAGCTGGTGAATTGGGAGAAGCTGGTAGACCTGGGGACAAGGTATAAAGAATGTGATTTTGGCAGTTTTAGATATTCTTGAAGATCTAAGAGCTTTAGAAAGCTGCTTGTTGTATTTATAATGGAAAAATGAGACTGAAACTTTGACTTTGTTGCAGGGGGACAGAGGAGAGAAAGGGGAAAAAGGGCCAGCTGTGAGTACTGTCACTGTCATCACCAGCAGTGGCATTATTGCTCTTCTGCATGAATTAAAATGTACCAGCAATACATGAATATTTTGCATAATTTTCTTTTTTCTTGAATTTAGCAGTTTTTTCTTTTCCAATGTTAAGCCAGACTCTCAGTAAACTTTGATTTTTGTTCTGTAAATCATTGTGGTGTCTTTAAATCTGGATTGTGTCACCAAATGAAGCTCTGCAGTGCTCCAGTATAGGAGTTACTACAATGGAAGATTTTATTGTGACAGCTGAAAAAGCTGATGCATGACAGTTGGAGAGTTTTAATCTGTTTGTATGTCTCTGCTCTGGGATTTGAACTTACTTTGCAGTTTCCATAAAAGTCAACCAGCTGACCAGAAACTCCATTTTCCAAATCCAGCATTTTTGCATTTGCGGAATGTTAATAAATGCTTCACCATCTCTCTTCTAGGGTCCCCCTGGATTAGCCGGCTTAATGGGGCCTCCAGGACCAAAGGTAAAAAAAGCTACAGAGCCAAAGAGTATTATGTACTGTGTGTATGCAAATTTGTTGAGTGTGTGTGTTTGTTTGTTTTAGGGGGATTCTGCGACCATTCAGAATGGTCTGCCTGGTCCAAGGGGTCTGCCAGGACCACAGGGCATAAGAGGAGAGCCGGGTGCAACTGGACCCTCTGGACCTCCAGGAGAACGGGTGAGCTTTTTAAGAGGTCGTAAAGTTTGTTTTAAAGCGTTTAGGGTTGCAATATGCTACCTTACAGGTTCGTGACTGTAGTTTGACACGTTGACCTGTGATGTCTCCCTCTCTCAGGGCTATACAGGTGCTCGTGGGGAGAAAGGAGACAAAGGAGCCAGTGGAGAGACTGGGAAAGACGGCTCCCCAGTGAGTTTACAATAATGTTTTACTGACCTTGAGGGCTTTTGAGAACTTATTTTATAATATAAATGGATGATTCCTTTATTTTAGGGAAACGTGGGTGAGCCAGGAAAACCAGGGCAGGAGGGAAAGCCGGTACGAAGCAAATTACATTAAATAAAAATCAGCTAATTACATTAAATAAAAAATATAATAATTTACCTTAACACTTAATTATTAGTAAAGTTGATTATGTTGTTTCAGTGTTATTTCATATGTTGTCAATGTTGTTTCAATGTTTCATTATGATTGATTCTTGCTAAGGCAAGCGTCACTGTTACTGTTGCTCATATTTGGGGTTAAAGACTTGAACAAAGCTTAACTCTAAAATACCATAAGCCCTAAGATGACCAATGGAAGGTGAGTCCCTAATCTTCACAGCACTTACAGAGGGCTGTATGATAATTCTGCTTTTCGTTAGGAAAAATTCGATGTTAGGTCAGATTAAGGTCAAGTGCAAAGCCAAGAAGTATTAGAGGTCAAGTGTTTAGACTTAAAATATCAGAGGTTAAGTGTATAGCCTTAAAATGTTTAAGGTCAAGTGTGTAACCCTAAAGTATTAAGAAAACTCATGGAAAGATTACTTCAGTTTAGTTGGCATGGGGAGAGTTTTGGCTCTCACTCACACATTTATCTATTCTCCTCTGGAGCAGGGTTTAAGGGGACCAGCCGGTCCACCAGGCCTACCTGTGAGTAACAGTAACCCAAGGTGGCAGCCTCTCTTGGGCTTGCCGTTGTAGGAAAGCCTGGGGATTCACTTCCAGCACTAGGCCTTGCTGTGAGCACTAGCTGACTTTCTTTGCCTGAGGCTCCGTAGATAAACCACACCACAGTAACAAATGCACTGCTTCTATCAGCTAACCAACCTGTCTCCTCTTTACCTCCTCCACTCTTTTCATAATCCCACTATCTTCTAATTCTACTTTCCACTCACTCTGTTTCTTTTTCTTTTCTTGGACCATCTTTTTTCTGCTCTCTCTCTACTTTCCTCACTCTCTCCGTAGGGCTTGCCTGGGTTCCCAGGAGTGCTGGGCAGACCGGTAGGTTTTCTGTGGCTGAAACTGTTGGCTGCTTTGCTTATAATGGGAAAGGGAGGGGGGCAATTTTGTGTGTAAAAAGTTTGTTTGTGTGCAGTTTATGTTTGTATACTTGTATGTATGTGTCTATGTATGTGTGTATGTTGTGTGTGTCTGTCTGTTAGACAGTATCATTTGTGTTTATTTGGAAATCTGTGACATTGCATGTCTCTGTGAGTTTTGTTGCATTGTGTTGTGAACGTTTGTGATAAAGATTTGTGTTTGTCTGGGTGTGTGGTATAAGTCATCTATCAAAGTATATTGTATGCCTGAATGTTCAGAGCCTGTGTGTGCTGTTTATGTGCACGTGTGTGTGTTTGTGTGCATGATATAAATGTTGTGGCTACATTTTATATTAGGGCTTTTTTAACTACTTTATACAAAAAAAACATTTGATACAATGTATGAAGTCTCCACATATTTGTTGCTCTGCAAAACTGTCGCTGTGTCCTTTTACAATAATTATGATTGTATTTTCTGATTGCATGTTAGGTGTTAAGAATTTAATTACTGATGTTATTCAGTGTTTTATTTCAAATACCTTAAATATGTTGTATCAAATGTTCCTTATATAAAGTACATAGAAGTTAAAGATGCTTAATATAAAATGGATCCAGTTTTATATAACATAAGCCTGATGTTTAAACCAAACATGTTTTTTAACCAGGGCAATCCAGGAGAACCAGGAATAAGAGGGCCGACTGTATGTACATTTGATTTTAAATGCATTTATCTACATGCATACATTGGAAATCCTGTTTCTAACTTGAATGTTGTTTTAGGGTCCGATGGGTGGAAATGGACCCCCGGGGGCCCCTGGTGTGAAGGTTAGTGTTTTAATATGTAAACTCAGCAATAAGTTTTAACATTATTTGTTATTTTGTCCTTATTTTCTTCGTGATTCCTTCAGCTTCATCTTACAGATACAAATAAAATATAAAAAATTGTGTGTGTGTGCTTGCATTTATGTCTCCATGTTTGTGTGTCATTTTTAGGGTGACCAGGGAGAGCCTGGGGTTGGAGTCCAGGTAAGTTTTACAGCCGAGTAGCCAACATTTACCTGCAGGCAGTTTCAGACAAAACAATGTGTTTTGGAGTTATATAACTAACCCGCTGGAGTCTATTAACTCTAGTTGTTTCTCTTCATTTCTCAAGGGCCCTCCTGGACCTCAGGGCAGCAGAGGGTTACCAGGATCTGTAGGCACTCCAGGAGCCATAGTAAGAGAAAAACACAATATTGGACTCATCCCAGCAGCTCAGAGGAATTTGACCTCTGTCTCTCTTCACCGCAGTCACTCGACAATCTCTGTAGCTTCAGCTTAGAGCATCTTCATGCTCTGTTTATCCCTCTGTCTTCTTCATCTTTGGCTGTCATAGTCTTTGCTTTTCCCTTGCATTTTAAAATATCTGTATTTTTCCATCTCACGCAAGTCTGTTTCTCAGATAGCACTTAAATTTCAACATACTGCCCTTCCTGTGGATGTTTAGTGCTGTAGGTACTCTGTGGGTTTGGGATAGATATTCTTGTTCTGATAGAAATTGTTTTTTTTCACCTGGTGATTTTTATTTCTCGCAGTAGACATGAACGAACTGTTGCATTTTCTTATCTTTGCAGGGACCACAAGGACCTCCTGGGCTTCCAGGACAAGTGGTGAGTAAACACGAGACAGATGCTGCACTTACCATGCATGCATGCATGCATGCTGCATCGCTGGGGCGTGCTGCAGTGGATAAAGCTTACAGCTAGCAATCAGAAGATTGCTGGTTTGTGCCCTTGAGCAAGGATAAAATCATCTTTGTTGGATAAAAAAATCTGCTACATGGCCACTTACTTACAATACAGTGTTTTCTGGAAATGGTGCCGTTTTGTCCAGGAAATATTTTGGAGGATGTTTAGTGCTGAATTTTTTTTTTCCCATTTTTTTGTTTGTTTATTTGATTATTGTATAAGATGGAACCGCCATAGAGAAATGCATTCAGATAATGGATTCACAATAATACTGTAATACAGATATGGATTTTTCAATGGCTGGATCCTAAACAATAATTGAAATATGTTTAATGTCATTTAAAGTTATTTATTGCTGCCAGCCTTAAAACCTAACCTTAAAGTTTTACATAATTACAGCCCGTTTGGAATTTATATGCAAAAATAAACGTAATTAATTTGGTAGTATCAATTAGTTTCTCTCTTAAAATATCAAGGATACCAACCCTGTTACAGTCTAAATGGTAGGAAATATCATTGCATCATTATTTACAGGGTTTATTATTGTGCTTTTTGCCAGAAACAATAATGTTTATGTGATGCATTGTGCAAGCTTAAAAATACTGTTTTAATGTCCATTTGTGTGAATGTTTTCTCACAGAGTTTGAATTTCTAATAAGTGAACTGTAATTGTTTTTATATAAAAGCTTAGACTCAATGACTGCTTGCTTGGGTTGTTTTCAGGAAATTGGTTCATTTGTGTTCTTATGCTTTGTGTCAGAAATAATCTTGCATTTTAATGTGATGCATATTGTAGGGCTCAAACTTAGAAATGCTGTCTATGGTGTTTCTTCTTCTGTGTTTGATTGTTTTTATATAAACATTTTTCTCAGTTTTTCTAGTTCTGGTTGGTATTTTCATATGCGTTATTAATCTTTTTGATTTTGGAGGTGTATTATTTATCTCCTGTTCTTGAATAAATGACATATTTGAATAACAAGGTTGTCTCTAATATGATGAAATAAACAGGGAGAGGCAGGCAAGCCTGGAGTCCCAGGGAGAGACGGCGTTCCGGGGAAAGATGGTCTGCCTGGGTTACCTGGGAAACAGGTGAGTAAAAAGATATCTTTGACATTTATAAAGAAACATGGACGTTAATTTCATGATTCTCTGTCTCTTTTGTTTGTTTTTCTTCCCTACCTGCACAGCTAACAATTTTAGGTTGTAAGAACATTTCTCAATGTTTCTGTTAGTAACAAAGATTTTATTTTAAATGTCTAGGAATGTGCAAAATATCCAGTTTTTTAGACATTTTTTAAATTCTGTAACGTTATAAAATGTTCCACTAAGTATTTAAGAATAACATTTTTGATACACATGATATATAATGTAAAAAAAATTCTACTAGTGTTACTGCAAGAACATTTGTTGATAACCTGTAGAGAACTTTACCCAACATTCTGAGAACGTTCCCTGTTAGCTTGGTCATCACTCTTTGCTGCTTTCTCTCTATTTCTTTATATATATTTCTCTGTGTCACTTCTTTGCAGGGTATTGCTGGACCCGTTGGCCCTCCGGGACTCAAAGGAGAACAAGGTGACAGCGGCCCACCAGGAAAGGTTCGTATAGCTGTCTGTGTCTGACCACGTGTGCATCCACATGTGTGGATCTGCACGTAATGTGAGGTTTGATTGGCACAATGCTTTAATTCCCATCCTGTTCTATTTATTTATCTCTCTTTATTTCCACTGTGCGCTGCAGTCTGTCACCGGACCCCCCGGAATCAAGGGTGAGATGGTGAGTTGTTTCCATGGTTACCTTATAGGGAACACTGTGAAGATCAACCTGTCTCACCTGCTTGACAGATAATCTTATTTGAAGCAAACATAATGTTATTGCTCTACATACGCAAGCTCTTCTGTAGACCTTCTCTTTGCCGTCAATGTCAAATGCCAACTTAGAAGCAGCACAAAGTGTTGCAGTAAACCACGGACAAGCCCTTTGCTTTATCCAAACCAAACAGAGAAGCTTTATTTTATTTGACTCAGATCTAATACTTTATGACTGCTGTGGATTAAAAGCTTACCTTGATCCTCAGGTATGTTTGTGCATACTAAGTTTGGATTCAATACTTTCATTTTGTACTAATTGTATGTCATTTCTGTAACCTATTTGTTGTTGTTTGTTTGTTTCCTCAAAGCAAATCATTACTAATATTGCTCTGCAGAAGAACAAAATTTAATTTGATTTCACAACATTATTTTAAACAGTTGTTAAAGGAATGTTCTGGGTGGGCTTTATAGATGGATAGCATCTGTTGCATGCAGTTAGTTACCACAGAAAATAATTTCAACTTGTCTCACAGTTACAGTGAAGGTCTGTGGGGCAATACATTGAACTGGGATTAATGTTAAAATATAGCCAAATTATTAGCCACA
Source organism: Ambastaia sidthimunki (assembly GCA_036877625.1). Lineage (NCBI taxonomy): Eukaryota > Metazoa > Chordata > Actinopteri > Cypriniformes > Botiidae > Ambastaia > Ambastaia sidthimunki. Next base: position 102,160 of record JAZGTK010000211.1, read on the forward strand.
GGACTAAAAGTGATACAGTTGCTTACTGAGGTAAATTTGTAAAAAAATTTAATTGCTTCTGTTCTGGTCATAACCATGTAAATCCAGTAAAGTTATAACTTAGTACATACAAGGATACCGAAAAGAGACCGTTTACATGAAACAAAACCACCTACAAGAATTAAAACAGTAAAGACAGCTAATATTTATTTATTTATGAATTGCATAATGCTATACATATTATATAATAGTTAAATATTAACTGTCAAAAAGCTGAGCTGTACTTTAAAATTCGCAGACTGCTTTGTCCCATACGTGTCCATTGTAAGTGCCTTACTGTAAACACGGTGTTTCTTTTAATTATTCTAAAATATTATTTGTGCCAATGTACAACATGCCATTGAGTCTGACAGGTTTTGAACCTGCAACGTTGCTTTAATTAGTCTGTTTCTCATCAATAGGATAAGTTGCAGATTGCTTCAGTTTTAAATCATCTGATGCAGCGGGTGCAACCGATGCATCTGATGCAACTGTTTTGGCACTGTGTGTTTCTAACGTGACACAAATCCTCTGTAATTGTGCCTCATTTAACACACATTATGTGAGTTTATTGCGATATAGGCACTGATGCGCTCTGGGGATGCACCATCTGTATTTTCACCACAATTATCGATAAATCTGCGGCTGAACAGGGAAATAAACTACTATAGCCTGTTAGCACAATAAATGCCACAGGCAACATCCATCACCTGCCTTCACTGTACAGCAGAACACTTCCAGCTAGTGGCTAATCTGCCAAGAAACGCCATCCACTGTTTCACTTGTGATGGAATCTTTATAATACCTGAATACCAGAATAAACAAACCTCAGCAAGGCAGCTGATGCATCTATCAGTGCGGTACAGTACCAGTTCTCCAGAGACAAGTGAATGCCCTCTTCAGCACTCCACCATGATTTAGATTGCAGTTAATGGGCAGATTTGATACCAGACTTCTGGCATGAATATACTGCATTCTTAGCTCATATATTGGCTTGTATTAGCTCATATATTGCTGATTGTTTTAGGGGCCTCCTGGTCTGACATTACCGGGTACCGTTGGAGAAAAAGGCCTTACTGGATTACCGGTGAGTTTCATTTGTGTAAATCATTTATGCGAGTCTCTTTATATCCATATATTTAATCTGATGTATTTACCTCTGTTCTAATATGTTTGCTTTGGCCATTTCTATACCCCTTTTGATATACATAATTGTCTTTCAAGTGTCCTTAATTTACTCTCATGAATGCGGACACAGGCACCTCCCCAGCCCTTATCTCAACCCTAGAAGCAAATCTGAATTCATGGGTCATGTACATATTGGTTTTGTTTGTGTGGTTAGTACTTAAATGGTGGCTGTTTTGTGTTTAAGGGCTCAAAGGGAGACAAAGGCCCAGCAGGTATCAAAGGAGACAAAGTGAGTGTTAAAGATATTAGAGCGCACCCAAACATACAGCCGCATACACGCTATAGAAATGAGATCATAATGTGTTATTTACTCACAGGGTGCGACAGGTGATCCTGGAGATCCTGGTGAGAATGTGAGTAGCTGCATTCATTTAAGAGACAGAACAACCAGCACTGTTACACCATCTATTTCATCTCCCCTTTAATGCATGTATGTTTAAAAGACTCTGTTGCGCTTGTTCTTTCAGGGAGACAGAGGACCAATAGGGCCCAAAGGAGTCAAAGGAGAAGCTGGAGTGGGAATGGCTGGACCTCAGGGAGAACCTGGACCTGTCGGTTTAAAGGTAAATGACAATTACTCATGTGGTAAATGTATGCCTAAACATGGCAAACCACATGGCAACTGCTTAGCAACACCTTGGTATTGTGGTAACAAATATTGTGGAATTGTTTTAATATATGATATATAACGTTAAAAAATGTTTTGCTAACATATGTTTAATGTTTTCGATAACTTTGATAACTTTTAGAGAATGTTCTGAGAACATTCCTGTTTTCTGGGTATATAAATTTGATTTTTTTTATCTGTTCAAGGGGGATTCTGGCCTTCCAGGACCACCGGGTCCTCCAGGGCCACGAGGTTTGGATGGGACCCCAGGACTGGCTGGGCAAAGAGGTGAAGTAGGTCAGCCAGGACCTCCTGGAGCACCAGGAGAAAGGGTTAGTAGAGACACTGCGATATAGATATTAAAAATTATTTGTTTAGGTGATTGCTTTGTTTAGATGATGGTTTGTCCGTTTGAATGCCGTTCTAGTGGTACCTTATTATCTGTTCTAGGGTCTCCAAGGTTTTATAGGCAAAGCAGGAAATCCTGGAGCACCTGGAGCTGCTGGACCACCTGGACCTCTTGTAGGTTACAAACATGTTTCTTACACACTCATGTGCAGTATATATTCATTTCTTTGTGTGTTCAATGGTGTTCTTGTTTTTATTGTAGGGTACTCCTGGCCTAGCAGGAGCTAAGGGTGATAAGGTAAGTGAACCCTGATTGTTGTTTTTGATACGTTTTTCTCACCATATTACACAAATACTTCTGTATTTCAATAGATTTGTATGTATTGTATTTGTATTTTTTAACCTGTAAATAGTTTTAGGATTTCTCAAATTAAAAAATGGTTACATAACAGACAAAATCTTTAATTTTTCTAGGTCACTTATTAATTATGTCATTGGTCAGATGCAAAAGGTCAAATTTCCTAGCTTTCATTGAAGCATGCAGGATGCTCTTTTGAACATTTCAAAGCATGCTGGGATACATGGATCAGCAGGTTTTGCGCAGTCCTGCAGGGTACATGTCAGCTTGAGTGCATGCTGTCATTAAAGCAAAAAACGGACATACAAAGTACTACAAAAGTTTGAAATTCATGTCATTTTTTTCAATTTAGCTATCAGTGAAATTGTGTTACTGATAATATCAATTGTAATGAGAAATTCACCAAATACTATAATTTGCGCAAGTGAACTTAAGACTTTTGCACCCTGCTGCAATATTGCGCTTGGACACCTGATGTATCTAAGTGGTGTATCTAAGTAGTTAGCGATTCTCTGCCCTAGACTCCTGTGTGCTTGAAGGACAAATTCATCTCTCTTCTTCTGCCTATATCTCTCTGTGCCACATTCAGGGTGAAACTGGTGTAGGAGTGCCAGGTACCAGAGGAGAGAGAGGCGACCCAGGGCCTCGGGTAACGCCCACGACTTCTAACCTTATTATGAGCATTTGCACGTACAGCATGTGCCTCAGAGTGTTTGACAGGGTGTGTGTGTGTCTCTAATATTCGTAGGGAGAAGAAGGTCGGCCTGGACTTGATGGAGAAAGAGGCCCTACTGTAAATACACAACATTTACTCACATACTGTTTTCTGTACACGTTAATGTCAGTCACACAGAAGCATCTATTGGTCAGTGTCATTGATCAGAGCCCTCATACGGACAGACACATGCGGAAAAAGCTGATGCAGGGAGAGAACGGGCTGTACCAACACAGCATTTGTATTTGTCACACTTTATATTCAGGGCTATGACGTGCTCATCTCCCACTCACTGCAATTTCAAAGCCATTATGAGTCAGGGCATCTCGCGGTGCTCCGCATCTCCTATCCACACACACGCATGCATACAAACACTCACGCAAAGCTGATTGTTCCTCTGCTCATCTGTCTGTCCCACTGACAGGGTCCTTCAGGCGGCAAAGGAGGCAGAGGAGATAAGGTGTGTGTCACAAGCGGAGACATGCAGTTTCATATACAAAAATGATATACGTTCATTTCCATGCATATGTTTAATGCGGTATAGATTGAGAAATGAATAATGACGAATGCACTTTTCACAGGGTGATCAAGGCCCTCCAGGAATCAAAGGAGAGAAGGTGATGCTTTTGAATATTTATGCGTTGTGCAGTGATCTTGTTTTCGTACACTGCACTCTGAATGCTTAAAGCTGCAGTCTGTGACTTTTGCCCCTCTACCGCCATCTCTGTTTGAAACATGAAATTGCAGGTTGCTGTACGTACTTTCTTAAATATGTTAAGAAAGTATCTTAAATAAGCCAAACTGGCTTTTTAAAGAAAAACCAACCCAACCACTCAAATTATAAATTATTATTATAAACCTGATGTTGTGAATCAGGGTTAGGTAAGGAGATCAATTTAAACACTGATGTGTTATGTACTTTGTCAACAACTGTTTTTTGTTGATTTTTATCCAAATGTATGGATTGCAAATATTTGGATTTCTATATAAAATGATGTCAGCAAACATTGACATAAATTGCATTTATCTATTTATTTGGTAAGTTGCTGTGTAAGAAAAACAATGTACAGTATTGTCAGGCAGTTTTTATTGCAAAATAAACCCTGACAAAGGTGAATGAGATGCCGACAGGAAGCAGAGGGGTCTTCCTATCCTTCCTACAGGAGTTTATTATGAGTTTCCTGTAGCTCAATTGATAGAACATTGACAGAACATTGCCGTAGTGATGCAAAGGTCATGGGTTCGGTCCTTAAGGACCACATATACTGATAAAATGTATAGCTTGAATACACCTTAAGTTTTGGATAAAAGCATCTCTCAAATGCATAAATGTAAATGAATTACACATAATAAATATTGCTGCACTGTCATGTTATGTTATATAATGGGTTGTAATGTTGATTTTTGAATTTTAAAGGGGGATACTCAGCTGGTGGGGGGCCCTCAGGGCGAGAAGGGAATTAAAGGAGAAACGGTGAGTCACATTTTACTTGGAGCTGCGTCAGGTTTTTAAGTGCTTTTTGTGATATTGGGTCACACTATGAAAGATTTAAGGCAGATAATAAAGGCTGGATGGCTCGGAGGCTCTATTATCTTCTGAGAACATATGCCTGTGAGAACGGCCGATAAAGCATTCAAGTGTGACCGGCCACGAGGTCTATAGATTGTTAATGAGTCAGGAAGCAACAGGATAAAGACTGTGGCAGATCTGCTGGATCAATGGAAAGTAATCAGTTTCATTGATCACCTGTTCACCTCAGGGAGACCGAGGGCCTAAAGGTACTCAGGGTGACAAGGGTTCAAAAGGACAGGAGGGACCAGCAGGTGAACCTGTGAGTAGTTTATCATTTTTTGTGTGCATGTTAAATTTAATGAAGTTCCTTAAATATGTTTCATTTGTATGTCAATTTTGTTTCTCCATTGGAGTTTTGTTGTCTTGCTCACTAGGGAACTACCAACATATTAAGACACATACATACTGTTTATTACAATCCTACAGGTGCTTGCCTGATTTTATAGTTTGTAATGTAAACTTAATATTGTAGAGTTACACCTTGTTCTTTCATGTACATTGTACCAATTTAAATGGACTGATTTAGCCCATAATTCACCTTACAGAACTTTTTGCTGTTTGCGAGTTTCTTTTGTTTGCATTGTGACTGTTTTTGCATATTTTTCCTGTTTTTTTTCTTTTTCCTGCTTCCTGTATTTTCTGTAAAGCCGATTTGCAACATTGCACGTTGTGAAAAGCGCTATAGAATTAACATTGAGTTTAATTAAAATTTCTTAGAGGAAAAATGGAGGTCTTAGGAGTTCATATTAAAATGTTTGACTTAATTGCAGGCTTCAATCACTTTGCAAATCTCAAAGTTTCTCTAGAGGAAATTGCTTGTGTGTTTTTCTCAGGCCGAAAGCAAGAGGCTGCCTTTCTCCACTTATTCTAATTGCAGTCTGGAGATTTAATTTGTGATTTTTTTTTTATCTGTCAAATATCTGTAGGGTCTGAGAGGTGAGCCAGGTGAGCGAGGTTCCCCTGGCTTCCAAGGAGCCCGTGGTCCTGGTGGTCAGAAGGTAACACTTAGTCTTTCTTCACCTATGAATGTATACATGAATATATATGAATACATGTATATATTCTTATTTGATAACGTGTGTGTTTGCATATATACGCTTTTACTTAAACAAGTATATACATACATAGACGTGTATGTATTCATGCATATCATATGTATATCATTATGTACATGTATATACACGTATGTACTGTATGTGTGTCATATGTGTCTGCCTGTGGTTGTGTGATATTATAAGAATTTAATGATTTGCAGGGAGAAGCAGGGCAGCCAGGAGTCTCAGGGGAACCGGTGTGTATTCTTATTCAGATACCTGTAACGTCAGAGCATAAACCGACTGACACATGCAGTCTCAGACCGAGACATTTTTCATGACTTGCTCTCATTTTTCTGTCCGTCCTCTACAGGGATCACCTGGTAAAGATGGTCTGCCGGGCATGAGAGGAGAGAAGGGGGAAAATGGACTCATGGGTCCGCGAGGCCCCAAGGTGTGTGTGCATCCTAATGATTGTCGCTTTGATTAAAACTCACACTGACTCCTGCGAGCTTTATCTTAACCTTGAAGAGCCCTTCAGACCAGATGATCACACTACTTGTGATTCCGCCACAGTCTGGAACCCGTGCTGGTGTCCCGCGTTCATCTGCATATGTACCTCGAGCCATTGAAATAAAGTTTCTGTGTGTGTGTGCGTGTGTGAGTCTGTGTGTGCGCGCGTATGTGCATGTGTGTGCGCGCGTGTGTGCATGTGT